>CAJDSM010024022.1:0-20146 GCA_903981925.1 Ostrea lurida | reverse complement strand
CCTCTACCAAAATTATAAATTTGGTAACCCCAAGATAGGGGTTCTGACCCCAAGACCGGTCCAAACTTGGAACATAGTGTTTATATGTTAACAATTTTAATGTTACATTTTAATTTGAAACTAAATGGTATTTGAATTTGGAATGAGCAGGGGGTCTTTTATGATAATTATACCCCCCCCTGCAACAAGTTGGAGGGGGGGGGGGGCTATTTTTCATGCAGTAGCTAATTTGTTGAGTTTAAAGTAGTTGGAACTAGTAGCCATTTTTCTCTTTATAGCCAGTTACTGATGCAGATTTTTCCAGTTCAAGTAGCTAGCTTGTCTAGTAGCCAATTACTAGTAGCATAAATATTATTTTCTAAGTAGCCAGTTGTAGTGGCTTCTTAAGTAACAATGTAGCTCTTTATACGGGTATATAGGATGTATGTAATCACATTCTGGTATTAATTGAATTGTTATACTGCATAAACATGACAATGATCTGACTGGTTCGTACAATAATGTGTATTGGTCATATCTCAAAAGCATTCGACTCAACTAGCGACATAAACATTACATCCCTTCAAAGTATTTGCCAAATATTCGATCTCTGAATCCATTTTTGAAGTGCGTCACGGAACGCTGATTTAGGTAGACCTCTGAGGCACTGACTGATAGCTGAACCAAAGGATTATAATGACGGCCAGGTAAGAACTTTTGAAGTTCTGGAAAAAGGAAAAAAAAAGGCATGGAGTTAGATCTACAGAGTATGGAGGGTGTGACCAGACGGTAACCTTCATCTTCAAAATTTGCTTCACAAGCTCAGATGTACATGTATGTGATGTAGCATTATCATGAAGTTAACGACGATGCCTAAATTCCGACACAGGGCGTTGTTTATGATAAAATTTCCTGATCTTTATTTATATAGAACATCTCGGTAGTACTTTACCCTTCTGCACCATCACATGAGAAGAGTGTGCAATAAAGTTGTGCTTATAGTTCTTTTGGTAACTGTAGGACTTCTACCGTCTTTAGTTAGCCATATATTGTTTCCAATTTTTCTTACTGGTTCAAAATAGTGAACCCATGGTTCGTCACCAGTAACAATGCGGTTTCCATGTGGCAGCAATCTTTCGATTGGCGATATAAAGGCAAAGATAACGAACAGTGATTAATCTCGTAAGTCCCAAATAAAATACAAAACAAGAGTTGGACAAACACGGACCCCTGTACACACCAGAGGTGAAATCAAGTGCCTAGGAATAAGCATCCCCTGTCAAATGGTCACATCCACCGTGAGCCCATTGTCTTAATCATGTAAACGAAGTAATCCATTGTAAAATCAGTGAACAATTGCTATGAAACATACCAGACATCATTTGACACAATGACTCATTATAACGACCATAGAATTTGCGAAATGCTGCCTTTAGACACAGTCGGCCAGATTTGCTGCAGTCTTTGACAAACTCTGTGCCAGTAAGAAATTTCTCTCCACCTACAAACTGTCTCATAAGATACCTCAACAAACCCATAAACTTCTCCCAATTCAGTAAAAATCTACATAATACCAAATAAACCCAAGGTTTTGTGAGAACTTTATATAAGCTCCAATTTCTTCAATATGCTCAACCTGTTTCCAAACAATTTTTACAAGTGTTGAACGACTGGCTCTATTGAAATGACTAAGTTTAAAACTATGTGGAGCTGAAGGCATATGTATACACTGTTGGAAAGGTATTTAATAGAGCTATTCACAAGTATCATCATTCATGAAATCGTACAAAGCATTATCATGCTGTGGTACAATACACATTACATATCAAACAGCCCTCTATATATGTAGAGAAAACTGTAAGAAGCAATTGCGTTGACTAGCAAATCCAGACCTTTTTTAAAAGAGACAGCAAAGAAACAAAAGTTCAGCAACTTTCATTTTTCATCTCGTATTCATATAAAATGTTAATGATACAATTTCTTCCATGTAAAAAAAATTCATATATGCATATGTTCAAATATCTTCCTTAAATACATAAATACCACTGTTTAAACCCTAATAAAAGTCATATCAATGCATTGCACAAACTGAAAATTATAGTGAGAAATTGTCAGACAAGGCTAGAGAAGAAACTGTCAATGACAAAATAAAAGTTGTCTGTCACTGAATTTATAAATCAATACAGAGTATTAATGTACTTTTGTTGAACTGCTTACAAAAATGCATAGTCACACAAGTACATGTACATGACACCAGAATTATGCAAGGAATGTTTGTTGTGGTAGAATATTCACAACGCAATGTTAAAGCAAAACGTTTTTGATATGAACAGCAAACATATGTAAATTGTGAGAGTTTTTCTATTAACACAAACATCAGTAAGTCACAAAAACATAAATATCAAAAACATAAACTGATAATAAACAAAATCAGGAATACACGTACTGAAAACAATGCCAGCTGTGTCCTTAATCTATAGTGTGAAACTGAAAAATACACAGGCACCAACCAAACTTAGGAGATTCATACTACTGTCATTTGACTGGAAACTAGTGTCTACAATGTGCAGCACTATGAATTCATAATGCTGTTTTAATTTCTTGTTAAAAAAAATGTTAAAAAAACAACGAAACAATACAAATATTAAATATATAACATGTGTAAATTAACAGTGTTGTCAATTAATTTTAATATTATAAATAACAGTCTTATCAATTGATTTTGCACAGTAACCATGATCACATTGTAAGTATCACAGAGCCTTACTATTACAGGGTACATAATCTTGCAAGCCCTTCCAATTGAACATCTCATTCTCAAACATCCAAATTGGACAAGACATAACTGCTCTAGTATTCTTTTGAAATGTGCAACAGAAATACGCCCTGCTAAAAATTGTATATCTGCCTCTGAAACTGTCTGTGCTTTTATGGTGCTTTGCAAACACTTTAGCAAAACCTGATGCTATGAATAAACTTGATTCTCTATATAATCTACAGTATAAGCCAGTGATAAATTTTAATTCATACATGTAATGATTATTTTTCATGACAGATTTGTGAGGTTTTAAGCATGCAATATTTTAACTAATTAACCAATATCCTTCATTATGCTGTGATGTAACAAACAGTTTTGAATATGTAGAAGGGAAGAAGTTTTTGGGTTGATTTTTTTTCAGTAAAACCGTACGAAAATTCTGAGAGGACCGAAGTTTCTGGGATACAATGTACCTATTCCTGCCAACTAGAGGTTCACAGAAAGATGTTTTTGATATGGTATTGTGCAACATTCATGGTACCTAACAAGCACTAAATTATTAAACCAGGTTCTTGCAAGAACACTCGGATGTATCCCCAAATCCAAAATATATTTTATCCATTCAAAATACAGAAATTCACATTAATCTTTAACAGAATTTGGAGCAGGACTTAATTTAAACAGATACTTGTGCTATAACACAGTAAAACATTGCTCTTTTACATACAAGGCACATTGCACTATGGCATATTTGAGATAAAATAGTTTATAATTCTTTCTGAAATGTCATTTATATAAATATTGCATTAAAATACTAAAAATAGTGCAACATTCATTAACAAGTGAATATTGAACGTGATAAATATATAATATTACAATGTGTTAAGTGTACACGATAATGCAAGCTACAGTCACTGATGCACGTTAATCTCAGAATTATTAACAGTAGAATTTTAGCTTACAGACACTCTCATTTCATGAAGAGATGAATACTGAGCACTGAAAACAAAATATTCTGTGCTATTACATATCAAACTCAATTTCTTTTAAACCATCAATTGCACTGAACATATAGGATATATGATTAAAAATTTCTAAAAATATTCAGCATATTAAATACAGTGTATTGACATAAAGATGCTTAAATTTGCTGTATTAACATGATATGGAAAATATAGATGAATTCTATATTAATTACATATTATGATAACTACTGATGCCCAAGACATACAATGGTAGCCCATGTTTTCAATAAAAGAAGAGGCACACAGGCCTTATCAGTCACTTGTGTATTACAGTTAAATGTATCATTTGTCCCAGGGCTACTACGTCTAGAAAAATTGCCTGTTTTGAATATATATGCTAAATTCTAATATTCAGCAAAAATTGTTACTAAAACTCTAATGCCCTTAAATGCCTATACTGATGAAGGCTTCACAAAATATATGTAGCATTAACTCAATATGGCTATTTGTGAAATTCACAATTTTGGTATGCCCATTTCCTAAATATGCATTTACTTTTTATACTGCATCAGCAAACTTAAAAGAAGTCTTTTAAATAATAATAACAACAATCACTATAATAATTTTGACCTTGTAACCAAACTTTACCCCCGAGGATTATGAAAGTTTACAATTTCCATAAAAACTACCGACTCAAAAACATCTATTTAGTTTCAATTTATTATCACTAGCACTAAAGAAGATATCAATTCAATTTCTCTGAAATTTACAATTTATGTCCCAAAGATGCTTCATACCAAATCTGAAAAGAATTGGAATGGTAGTTATCAAGAAGTTAAAAAATGTTAAATCGTTAACAGATCGTCGCACGACGACGGACGCAAACTAATTGCAATAGGTCACCTGAGTCTACTCTGGTAACCTAAAAGTCAGCATACATATATCAATGCACATATTTGCCATAAACAAAAATTCTTGCCTAACAATAATACTTCTGTTTTCGTTTTTCAATGTAAATGTAAAACATTGTAGCTGAAACATTGACAAGACATGAACATTTATGTAGCTTATATAACTTGAATATCAGTCATATCACAGACAAAAATATACATGACTTTGGGACTTTTTAGACGATCGTTCATATAAATAGGATATCAATAATCAACAGTAAATAACATCACGTGACGGAGCAGTGTCGTGCTGATCACTTGAAATATCTTAAGGCTGCTACTGTGAGGAATTTTTCTATGAATAATTCCGAATCGAGAACTGCTATATGAGCTGCTCGTCCTATGATTGTGTTGGCAGTGTTTGGTAGAGCGTGGAATATATCGTACCGGATCAGCTTACATCTGGAGTTGTTAACTACCGGAGTCAAAATATTGGCTACCATTTCACTGTATATTGCACCTGTACAGTAGAAATGCAAAACAAAAATAAAGAAATATGGTACATCTTAAATACTATATTTCTCATAATCAAGTTTTACTGCATCTCTTTTTCAAAAATGATTTCGTACCCATCCCTGAGCTATCTCGCTGAGCTGATTTGCACATCTCAATCCTGGACGAGTGATAAGGGACATAGCGATCCTGTGAAGACCCCACTAACAGCACATGACGAAATAGCTCCAAACCTGTTCAAGACAAATAATACCATATAGAGCTAAAATTGTTTTCTAGTTCATATAAACATAACATCACAATGCGTTTAATTGATATATTAATTGAGGTAACTACATGCATTTTTGTAAAAGTCAAAAATTTCTGTTTCTCAACATACACAGACTTTTCTATTTTATTCAAAGACGGAGAAATTCAAATACAATTTCATTGAGTCAAACTTGGAAGTTGCAAAAAATTCTTTTTCTTTAAACCTATCTGCACCTGATGTTCATGAACACAAATCTAAAGTAAATACATTTATCACATGTTTACTCCTTTATCCCGTGGATATCACTCATAACATAAATTCTACTTATTACACTGTTTTCCTATGCTGATTGTGACATCACAGACATATGTAAATTTTACATAGTTTGTGTGCAAACATGTAATGGAGCAAAATTTTCAACAATATTACTATTGTTAAGAATTATTAGAGTATATTCTCAAACCACAAACCATTGGAGATACTATATTTTGTGCATCTCTAAATGGGCCCACTATGTATAATACTCTATTAAGCATTAAACATCTGACCCTGCAGTGAAATTGACATAGCTGTGTGAGCCTGACCTGGTTTCTGACTGAGTTTGTACAGGAAGGTCTGGCGAGGATCCTGGTGATCTTTGAGTGACAGCTGTAGCAGTGATCCTGACTTCTTCCATTTCTGCATGAACCACATTCCTGAGGAAATATACAACGACACTTAATTCAGTACTTCCTACCTATCAAAACTAGATCATATCTATAAATATGTAACAGCAAGTTGAAACTAATCTATTAAAAGATGTAAAAAAGAGATTATAAATCAACTGAAATATTTCTTACTAATCTGTTGATTAAAGTCAAAATCCTAGGTCTAATCATTCACTCCAATGCTTCATAAAAATTGAGACACATTGATGTATGTCAAAGACTCAAAAAATGCTTCTATATAGAACATTACCGATTCTTACCCATGTTAACAAGCCCACTGTTGTTGTACAGGGTTCCTAGATGAGGCCCAGACAGGGAGAGGAATGTATGGAGTTTAGGGACCAGGTGAGAGAGTTTTGGTAAAGATATCACAGAGCGAATAATCAGGTTTTCCCAGCGAATGTCACAAAACTGTAACAAAACAAGCACAGTGAAAATGTCCCACAAAACTGTACAAAACATAGCACAGTGAAATGTCCCAAAACTGTAACAAAACATAGCACAGTGAAAATGTCCCAAAAAACTGTAACAAAACATGGCATCGTGAGAATGTTCCACAAAACTGTAACAAAACATAGCACTGTGAGAATTCCCACAAAACTGTAACAAAACATAGCATACGTGTGAGATCTTTTTTCTACAAAAAGGCATTTCGGTCTGCTTGAATTAGCTTCCACAATGGCATTGGATATTTACCTTATTCTGGTAGGTGTAAACCCATACAAGTCGATAAAGCTATTGATCTCATTGGCTAATCTGTCTGTCATTAAGTCAAAATCAGCAAAAGTGTCCTGTGAAAACAGAAGGATTCACCCATAAAAGCAAGAACCAGAAGGATTCATCGACGAAAGCAAATCAAAACTTTTAAAACCATTCAAAAGAGGATTGTCACTGGTAAACTTACCTGATTCCTCTCAGACATCAGGAATTCTATTCTGTGGCCTGGTAAAGCCATCTCTATGTATGTTCTTACTAATCTTAAATCAGCACTATTTCCTAAAGAATACACAAAAATTATTTAACTCTTAAATTAGCACTATTTCCTTAAGAATACACAAAAAGTTTCATTCTTAAATCATCACTACTTCCTAAAAAAGAAACAAACCCCAAACCCCATAAAACATTAAGAGTGAACCTACAAAGCTCTCTTTAAACAATGATATATAGAAATAGTAATTCTGACTCTTTAAAAATGTATAAATGTAAATGGGGAAATGATTGTGGTGGTTTTAATTTTCGTATGTTCAGTCGAGCATTTTCCCGCGAAATTAAAACAACCACAACCATTTTGCGAGTGTGACACAATATGCAATATATTTGTCATAAAATTAAAATTCTGCGAAAATAAAACCACCGCAATAAGACCAATATGAAAAATCACAAAATTTAAGCACTGCGAATTTAAAACCACTTACAGTATGTGTTGCAAATACGATATCAAACTTCTATTTCAACTTCGATGCTGTGAAGTGATGCAATTTACACTAGCAACACTAACAGGTCCTTTTCAAATTGAACACACATAAGTACAATAGGCTTCTACTATAAATATCACACAAAAGAATAATAACAAGAGGCCCACAGGTCACCTGAGTATCATAGCCCACACAGGGAGTCTCATACATGTATTTGCATTTCTTAAGTCTCAATACAGAGTATTTTATTCACATGTTAATATCTTTTCAATATATGCATGCATATGATTGCTATTCATATAACAAGAAGATTATCATGTCAATCTCACACAAATTGTTCAAAGAATTTTTAATGAAAACCATATTGCTACTTTAATGTCCAGTGAGCTTGACCGTTGACCTTTTGACCTAAAATTCAATTAAGAAACATCTTTGTCTCATGAGTAGTATATATCTATGAAATAGTGACTCTAGTAGAAAGGATAATGCTCTGGAACCCGGAAACCATATTTGCTACTTTGATATCCAGTGCACTTGACCTTTGCCCTTTTGACCCCAAATTCAATAGGAACACCTTTGTCCCATGGGTAGACCATATGCATGATATGGTGACTCTAGGTGGAAAGGCTAACACTAAAAGTCTGGGAAACTATTTTGCCTACAGACGAATGGACAGACCAATCTGATTCCAGTAACACCAGTACCCCCCCCCCAACTTGTTGCAGGGGGGGGGGGGGTATAATTATGATAAAAGGCTCCCTTCTCATTTCAAATATTCATTTACTTTCACATTAATATCAATAGCATTGAAAAAGATGCTTTTCAAATGTTTTACATATAAACACTATGTACCAAGTTTGCCCCCCCCCCCTCAGGTCAGAACCCCTACCCCCGGGATCACCAAATTTACAATTTTGGTAAAGGCTCCTGCTCTACATCACTATGCATTTGGTTTCTCTCAAACATGTGCGGTTGTAAAGAAGAAGATTTTTGAAAAATGGTCATTTTTGGGCAGTTTTTTGCCCCACCCCCAAGGCCCCAGGGGTGCAAGAGACCTGAAATTTACAATTTATGTGCCCCTTGTCCAAAGATGCTTCAAGCCAAATTTGAAAAGAATTAGACTGGTGGTAATCAAGAAGAAGTTAAAAATGTTCAATTGTTAACACATTTCATCAATGACCATTTTGGCCCCACCCTAATACTAAAACCCCTACCCTAGGCTCATGAAATTTACAATTTGATAAAAGGTCCCTATTCATTCAAAATATCCATTTAGTTTCACATTAATATCAATAGCATTGAAAAAGATGCTTTTCAAATGTTTTATATATAAACATTATGTACCAAGTTTGGCCCCACCCTGGGGTCAGAACCCCTACCCCGGGGATCACCAAATTTACAATTTTGGTAGAGGCCTTCCTGCTCTACATCACTATGCATTTGGTTTCTCTCAGACATGTGTGGTTGCAAAGAAGAAGATTTTTGAAAATTGGTCACTTTTGGGCAGTTTTTGCCCCACCACCCCCAGCCCCAGGGGGCAAAAGACCTGGGTATCTATTTCACAAAAAATCTTACATCGATCGTAGACGTAAGATTGGCGTAAGATTTTCTAGTACGATTTGGTATCACAAAAAATCGTAAGTTTGAAGTTAACGTTAAAAAAAAGTCGTAAGTCTACGAGCAGTCCGAAGTTGTCGTAAGTCTACAATTTCTATGAAAATACTTTCAAAATGGCTGCAGCAATGCATATCAGACTGGCAATGAGGGGAAAAAAACAAAGCAAAACGACCTCGCCCAAGACCGTATTTCCGCGATCGGGAGCGACCGATTTCAATTTGATGGGTTCGCCTCCGGATCGCGGATTTGATGATCAAGTATTTCAATAGATGGCCTCGCGGTACAGGAGTCTATTAGGAATGCATACTTTGAATTGCTGCGCCTGGATATCACGAAAAAGCGGATACCAGACGACCCACCTCTAGAAGTAATGCCCTTCCTGGAATAACATTTGTCATAAATCCTAAAATTTATGCAGGACTACTTTCACTTTTTTCAACAAACATTTAATTTTGAACACCAACCCGCATGTTTCTTAAAAGTCACCCCAGGCATTTACCAGCCTTAGTAACTCTTTGATCTTCTTAATATTATATAATTAATCATTCAAATTAAATCATTGAACATTGTTCCAGGCTATTGTAATCATAATAAATTGTTACATATGATTACATATTATAGGACTTATTTACTTTGATAATCTCGTAAAAAGGGGAGAGGGTCACGCGGGGTGGGTAAAGCGATTATTCATAAATAAGAAATACACTGTACCTCACAAAAACGAAAGAAAAAAAACACCAAAATCAAACTATAAGACCTAAAAAATACTGAACCCAATCGGATTTATAAAGTACTATATATCTTTCCTACGGTATTACCCCCCCCCCTTATACAGATTTCAAATAATTTTTTTTAATCCCGTATATGGTATGTTACATGTGACCTACAACCTTGGTTAAAAAATTAATATTCGATGGAATTTGTATAAACTTAATCAGAGGTCTTCGTTGAAATAATGGGTGCCACTTGGTATATCCCAGGATCCTACATTGAAAACGTAGATCAATACTAGTATTAATCAAAGTTTACTGATATATATCTCCACGCATACCCCCCCCCCCCCCCCCCCCCCCCCCCCCCCCCCCCCCCCCCCCCCCGACATCCTCAAAATCAAAAAGCTGTACGAATCTTTGAAACAATTTGTCCCCCTTTTTATACAACCGCGCATTCCTTCACAATGACAGATATAAATGTGGGAATGATAATAATCATGCAATATACTTTTTTGAGAATACCCTCCCCTTTTCAGATTTCATATTTTAGTTTACATTATTATTTTATTTATTTATTATTCTTTCTTTTTTGTTATTATTGTTTCTGCACTAGATGTATGCCTAAAGAATATGATATTTTCCGCAATGGAAGATACTGAAGAAACGCTTTCTTTAGTTTATGGATAAGTTCTACTTCACTTGCGCATTGAGCAGTTGCGGGTAAACCAAGGCCGAGAAAAAACTTACGATCGCTTTAATCTTACGACAATGTCTCTATCTTACGTAGCGTTCGTGAATTTAGCTCGTAACTTTAATCGTTACGAAAATCGTAAGTTTTAAGTTCCTAGTTCGGTAATCGTTAAGATTTTTTGTAGAATAGATACCTGAAATTTACAATTTATTGTGCCCCTTGTCCCAAATATGCTTCATACCAAATTTTGAAAAGAATTGGACTGGTGGTTATCAAGAAGAAGTTAAAAATGCTCAATTGTTAACACATTTCATCAATGACCATTTTGGCCCCACCCTAATACCCAAAACCCCTACCCCTAGGGCACGAAATTTACAATTATAATAGAAAACTCCCTGCTTCATCCCAAATATTCATTTAGTTTTAATTTACTATTAAAGCATAAAGAAGATGTTTTCAAATGTTTTACACATATACACTATGTACCAAGTTTGGCCCCGCCCTGGGGTCAGAATCCCTACCCCGGGGATCACCAAAATTTACAATTTGGTAGAGGCCTTCCTGCTCTTACATCACTATGCATTTGGTTTCTCTCAGGCATGTCGGTTGTTAAAGAGAAGATTTTTTGAAAATTTGGTCACTTTTGGGCAGTTTTTGCCCCCACCCCCCAGGCCCCAGGGGGGCAAGAGACCTGAAAATTTACAATTTATGTGCCCCTTGTCCCAAAGATGCTTCATACCAAAATTTGAAAAAGAATGGACTAGTAGTTTATCAAGAAGAGTTAAAAATGTTCAATTGTTAACGGACGACACGGACGAAACCATTGCATAGCGTCACTGAGTTACGAGTTTACTCAGGTGACCTAAAAAAAGGGGAACCCTGCTTTCGGGCTTTTTCTCAATTTGGGGGTGGGTGGGGGCATACATACATGGTGAATATGAAGCCTGGATAATTGAACAAGTCACCATGGAAAATGAGCAGTTAATTGGGGGGGGGGGGGATGAAACTGGAAGAAATTATTTTGTTGTAAATTTTAAACTTCGATAACAAGCTTCTTACCATCTAATCCATGAACACATACAACTAAATGTACCCCATCGCCATCATCACAACTCTCTTCATTGACATGAAAGTACGGATGTACTGAAGCCAGGGTGGAGAACTCACTGAAAAATAAATGGTACAGCAATGAATATGTGTTTCTGCAATTCATGTATTTCCATATTTTGGAATAAAAATAAATAGTTTAAATGCTTCTAGAATTCACAATTGGTGTCCTGATCTTGGGAAGACTTCCAGATTTTATCTAAATATCAAAACGTAAAATTCTGGGCTGCAATCGCGAGTCCATTTTGACAGTGATATCTTCAGCATGCATAGAAACTTGTGTAACATTTTGTAAGTGGTGCTCCTGAAGTTTGGGGACTCTTTACTCCTTTTCCTTTAATGTAAAGTGCAGTCCTTACTCATGAAAATGATTTGTGCATAGTTTGAGAATGGACCAGTGGTTCCAGAGCAACCAGATATGTGAAAACAGATTCACACACAGCTAGTCCTTTGGATTAAGTAAGCAAAGAACAACACATACAACGTATATGTACTTAAAGTCTGACTCTATCCTGCACAAAACTGAGTTTACAAACAAATTGCCTTGTGCAGAATATGTGTGTCAGAGGATTATGAACAAATTATTTCAATCATCTGAAAGAAAAAAAACATTCCATACCTGTAGAGTTGCCCATGATACTGCATCTCGGTTTTAAGTTGTTCTCTTAACTTTACAAAACTGAAATACAATGGCTTGGTGATGTACATTATATTTCAATACTCTAGAAATGGTCATCAACAAATAAATTTTGGAAAGAAAATGGTGCATTTCATAAACACACACAAAGTGTGGCACACACGTGATTAATTACAAGAACTATGATTAATAATGTTAACCTCATATACAGTACAAATTTTAAGTACTTGTGCTGTTATTTCTATTAAACATTTGATTTGTTAATTGGGCATAATACATGTACATTCTTTTTTCACACAGACAGGAGAAAGAGAGACAGTGAAAAAATTCAGGGGCATCGATATACATTGTAATAAAAGAGTTTAGATGACCAAGTATGTACATATTACATGTTTGAAATATATTAAAATATACTAACAATTTTGTCCACGATCACAATTACCTTGTACCCAACTTTTCATGCCACTTAAGAAATCCAATCACATCAAACTTGTACATCTACCGGAAACTATTTCATGCCACACAGGAAATTCCAAAGATCTATAGTGTACATTCACAAGAAATGGGATTCAAGGGAAACAGATAACAATCCTCTGCCAGCCACCTGTGCACTTGCAAGTCTCACACTCAACAAATGAGATATGCATGAACAGCAAAACAGAGAAAGAAAAATGAAGCAGGGTTTGACGAAGCAACAACTGTGAAAATTCAGAACTGTTAGTACCAATAATTTTTATTTTTTATTTTTATGATCACCAATACTTTTCTTTCTAGCAGAATGTACAGTAGATTACATTTATTCTCCATTCAAAATTTACAGATATACAAGTTTTTTTAAAAATCATTCATTTAAATCATTTCTCCTCCATGCATATAAAACCTTCCAGCAGAGTTGGCAAGAAATGAGTAGCACGAATATCAGCAGACAAGCACAGAGAAATAAGACAATTCAATAGAATTCAAAAGGTTTGAAAGCATGCGAAAATTTACAGAACAAAATCAAATATTGGTGATCAGAAAATGTCATTGAAATACCTTAATGTACTGTGGCCAATCTGAGTGACTAGCTTGGGTCTATCAAGATCCGAGTATTTGGAAAGCTCAGGAAATGAGAATGAAGATGACACCCTTGTTTTGAGGGTACTATTCCCAGAGTCGGAATCATGGGATTGTTTTGAGCCAGAGGATGATGAAGCCTTATCTATGCTGGAAATGATATTGGTGTCACTGGCAGCTCGATGTTGTGATAAAGATTTCTCACTCACTTTACCCTCTAAAGACATCACCTTACCCACTGGTTTTCTTACTGGGGTTCCATGTGCCCCAATCAATGACATTTGGGGATTTCTTTCATATTCCTGCTTAAGAAATTCTATCACAGTTAATTTACTGTCATACCCTGGGTCCTCCACCTCTTGCTCCGATCCCTGAGTGGCAAGGCTGCCGTCCTCTGAAAGACTTTGGGTTGACCTGTTAGTGCCATTCACAGCCTTCTGACCAGACGATGATATTCCCCTCTTTGATATACTGACCTCCTCCTCCTCTTTCTCTGTATCTACCACTGCATCATAACCATTTGCAACATGTCTCTCATCATCGCTGACATTTTCGTTGTTTTTTGTTTTCTTGTTTACATACCACTGTTCATCTTCGTGTGCCTGCAGTGGTATATTCTCACTCACGTGACAATGTACATCATTGAGTCCTAATTTCTCCATAATCTGTTCCTCACTGGGAAGAGTGTCCATACCTGAATCACTTTTTACCCCAGAACCCTTCCCTTCTGGCTTTAGTTCTCCGGAACTTGATGAAGTGAGATCACTTTTTGATAACGACTCCTTCCCATGAGCCCTCAGGTCATCTTGAATCTGTTGCAGTTCTTTGGCGATCATTGCCGACTTTACGTTCCTTCGTCTGCTGTACGGAGATTCTACAAAGTCTGGTAGAGACGTGATACTTGTTCGACTCCACGAATTTCTTACAAACAGTGATGGCATTGAAAAGGATGTGGACAGATGATCATTTTTGCTTGCGTCATCACACAGAGTCCCTAACTCCACCGAGTGATCCACCACTGATCCAGGTGAATCCGACCCAGTGTCCTTTTTCCTGTACCCAATCAGAGCGCAGTCTTTCTGGGCATCTTTCTCTGACACAGCGTCCACCTCAGACATGGAGTAAGACGGTCTCTTGAAGGCATCAGGACGGATGCTTTTGATCAGCTTCTTCTTCTGTTTCTGCTTAGGGTCTCCTGATTTGCCAAGTTTTTCTTTTCCCTTAATATGTCTCTCTGCAAATGAAATAGTCCATGAAAATAATATTGTTTTAATGCAATCAATATAATTTTAATTTGATAATTCATTAACAATGGTGATATATGTAGAAACTCCTACATGAAATCATACAGAACATTACGATACATATAATATATACAATACATATGTATTTCCATTCACTGAAGCATCTCAGAAAACTTTGATTGTCTCTTCAACTTAACATAACGTCTGCATTCACTCTACTCTCTACTTACTACAAATAGGACATCTCTACAAACCACAGAATAAATCTACTTATTTCCTATACTAGTTTGTAAGACAAGTTCTGATTGGTTAACAGGCCACATGTGACATGAATTCCCTTATTTTCATTACTAAATAATTACATGTAATATCATTTGGTTACATAGGAAATAAATTATCTAGGTCTAATCCTGGGTGTACAGAGATTTGTCATGAGTTGTACTCCATATATCCAGAATGTATGGAATACAACAAATTACCACCACGGTTAAATCCCCGTACACCTCTGATCTGGATAAGTAATAACCTCTGTATGGCCTTGAAGTTCTTGAGGTATCTGCATTATTTGACATCACAAGGCAGTGAAGTGTCAATCTGTGCAAGTTTTATCTTCTTTAAATTTTAAGTTGACGGCATTTTAACGAGTTAGAAAAACAACATGCATTTTCTATAGACACCCCTCTCCCTGCACTTCATGCAGAGATTCACATAAAGACTACTCATCCATAGAAATTTGCCATTCATATAATTATCTATTTGAAAAAACCTTATCTTGAGAAAAATGTGTAAGGTATGTATCAAAAGAATTTCAATGTTTGAAAATTAAACTAACAGTCTGCAAGCCTAGTGTCACTCTACTTGCTTACAAACAATTTCAAAGGATAAATAAAACTAATCCGTAATGACCAAACTTTTCACTGCTGTTACATTCGAACAAAATCTGCAGATGCAAATGGCTATATCTGATGGCTTCTTTGGACAGCCTAAATGCCAACATATGTTGATAACTCCGTCCATGAAAAGCTAAATCTAGCAAGCTGTGGTATTTTGTATTTGCCTGTAATCCTTTTTCATACAGGTTGTGCAGTGAGCCACCTGTGCAAATTGAACATGGTTACAACTTTCTAGCAATACGACGGATACACCCAAACTAACCTGATGTTGTCTCCTCTGTCAACAAGAAGGCATAAAATAAAAGAAAGTTTGTTATCAATGCAATTTCAGTTATTTGAAGAAAAATTCCAATTGCACTGAAAAGGATGATTCCATTTCATAATGGTCTCCTATCTTAAAAAAATCTTTCTACAATCATTATCAGACTACCACAACAGCATGTGTGAGAGAATCTGGTGTTCATGGGAAAAATATCATTCAAATTTGCTTGCACAGGAACTTTGAACAATGAAACAATAGATGGATTCAATACTACATTGCTTTAGAACTCGAATATTACATATCACTTTTTAATTTATCAATTGCTACTAGACACTGATATACAAACCATAATTCAGAAATTTATTACACTGACAAATACATAATGTGAGGCACATAAAAACAAAGATTTCTGTTTTATTTCTCTTCATGCAACCAATTAAGTCTTATTTCAAAAGGAAAATACCACACATTCAGATTACTGAGAGAAAAGACATTGAAAATGAGATGAAGAGCTGTAATACCATAATATACCAATGAGAGACACACAGTTAAACTTGTCTAACCTGGACATGCTTCAAACCAGAAATCTTCAAATTCAACAACATTAGGAATATACAGTGTATTCAAAGTTTGGTACTGAAATATGTTCAAAAATTTACATATCTATATTACACAAGTTTTTTCCAGTATATTTTCATTTTTGATTACTGTGAAAATCAATTTATACAAAACACAAATATTTAAAATTCTCAAAAGGATACTGATTCAAATTAAGGTTTCGTGTAAAAATCATCATCAGTCAAGTTTGTGTCAACAATGATTGCCTATATCTCAAAATTTTCAGTCTTTTTGTTCAATTAACATAAACCCTTTTTAATTTTCAAATTTTCACATAAGTTACACTTTAAATATTTCATTCTTATGCTTTATTGTTGGTAAACTACATATAAACTGTAGTTCAGATCTGGAGGAGTCGATTCCATTCACTGATGGCATACAAGTTATTCAGATGAACTCCATTTCATCAGTACTTATCTTACTGGGCAGTAAAGAATGTTAAATAAACAGATCTTGCAAATAAAAGGTTTTAGATTGTAATTATCACCGTAACTATAGATTATAATTATCACCGTAACTATCAATTTTTGTTGTTGTTAGAAAAACAGTCAAATTATTATACACATTAAAAGATGAGAATGCCCCCTCCTCCAATCTACAGTGTATATGTATCATGGCTATAAATGGAATCATCCTTTCTTACGACCAGATATCCATTAAACAACAAAATCTGTGAAAATTCCAGACCAACACAGCATGCACAATGGATAAGTTCACCAAATGTTTTTGTGATTTCTTTCACAAAAAAACAAGATAAAACAAAATAAAACAAAATCTTGTGAAACAAGATGTGTTTGTAAAACAATTTCTATTTGAGCTTAGACCCGTGGTGTATTTGAACTAAGACCATGACATAATCATAACTTTGACCTTCACCAAATATAAAGTCTCTTATCTCCAATAAACAAAAGTTATGGTCAAATTTTAAAAAAAAAGTACAAAAACAAGTCCCAAAATATTTGATTAACAAGACATAAGTAAGAAAACAAAATTCCAAAATCAGACAAGAAATATTGAAACATTGAAAATATTCCAGAAGCATTTTATATATAAAGTCACAGAACTAATTGTATTAAGATGAACATGGGCCTTAATGGTCACCCGAGTAACACACAACATCAAGACTAACCATCTATAGAAAAGTCACTTGTTGCCAGTACATATATCAAGTGGTTCCATCATCTGGAAGCTAGGACAATGACTTGTTTACATCAGAATTCAGGATTGTTTACTATCACAATTTTTTTCTCAGCTCCCCTTTCCATTATTGTTCATAAATTCAAGATTTGCACTTGGTGATCCCACCTCATCCCATCCCCTTGGTAAATTTTATATAAACACTCCTTATCAAGACCATTCCTTGATGGGTAATGCATGTGGTTGATAGTATCACTTCGCCTGATACCTGAAGTTTAGTTGAGACCAACTATTCAGTTCATCTATAAACAGGTAACAATTATGGGCCAATGGGAGCAGTTCACAGTCAGTGTCTCTGAGTGACTCAGGTGACTTTTCTACATTAATTTTTTCTCTCAAACATCAGACTTGATATATTTTCAGTTTACAATAGACACACACACACAGAACAAGACAGTGAAACACCACAGAACACAACACCAGACAAAGTCACATAACAAAGGCATGCGTGTGAATCTACGGAGGCAGTTACCATAGTAACCAAGCAAACAATAGAGATGGGCTTCCTGTTTACTCACCAACCAATCGCACTTCCCCCAGGTCGACTACCGAGCTGGTGTCGCCCAAGTCGTGCGATGTGGCAGGGACCTGAAAAAGTTCCACGACCGATCGCGCCGGCAGGGGATCTGGGAAGTCAACAGATAATAAATTTATGGAATGGATGGATAATTTGATGGGTGGATCTAAAGGTACTTTAAAATGAATGTGGTGAAGGAAAGCAATGAAACAAAAGTTTTCACTTATACTGCACCAATGCAAACCCTACAAAAACAGTGATCGCAGTCGCATTTTTTCCAATATGATATATTTAAACTAAGTTGGTGATCTGTTTTATTACAATATGATATATAACATGATGTGAACTATTAGAGTACATGATATGCCCATTTACAACTACACGTACATTATGCATACCTATAGTGTATGCTTGCTTCATTAAAGTCACAAGTGTGACATAGTCAGTTTCAATTCCAAAATAAGGACACAGTGACCTACTTTTGGGCTGCAACATATCCCCCACCCCCCCAATATTCCTTAACAGACCAAGTTTGATAGTCTTAAGCCTCACAGTGCTCAAGATATGACCTGGACACAATTTGTATATACGTATAGCCATACNGCCTCACAGTGCTCAAGATATGACCTGGACAGAATTTGTATACATATAGCCATAAGATTTCAAAATAAGACCACAGTGACCAATTTTGGGTTCATGCACCTTCCCTCCAGAATGCATCTATTGACCAAGTTTGATAGTCCTAGGCCTCACAGTGTGGAAGACATGACCCGCACACAATTTGAGTACTGGAATATATAGCCATAAAATGCAAGAGGAGGCCACAATGAACTGAATCCATTTTGGTTAATGAATCATCTTTTTTTTCCCTCCAAGATGCATCACTTGACCTGGTTTGAAAGTTCAACGCTAAACAGCGTGAAAGAAAGATATGACCAAGACACAAAAAAGCTGACAGACAGACAGACAGGAAAGCCCATACCATAGTATGGCCCAGCAAAAGATGGGCATATTAAAACTAGAGCTTTCCTAATTGAACTAATATCTCCTGCTAGGCAAATTTAAAACTATCTAAACAACATATAGTCTCTAATAACCTTTGATAAAGTCCAGCGAATCTACAATACATAAATGACTTGCAAAATTATTGCTTAAGCAGTCAAACTTGCCTTGGCTGACACCTCTATCAAGAGTTCACTTGTCTTAAGTGTGTCATTTTATTCCCTCCCCATTGAAAATTCTACATAACTTTTTCAAGCAGCCACCTACATGTATGTACCATGCAAAATAGCCATTTTTCACTGTGTATAGTGGCCATTTTGAATTGCTGCATGACTGAAATCTGGGGTTTAGTTCATTTCCAAGTTTAGTAATATTTCACTTCTAATAGGCTGGGAAAATATCTAAACCCACTGAAGGATAAAATGTAAGTCAGGTGCAGCATCTTGGTTATTTGCCAGAAGGAGTATTCCAAATTTAGTTCGTAATGCACTGTTGTTCCATCAGGAGGAACAGTCTACAATGGTGACCTTACCGAGATCTCACTGAAGCATCACCAACGCTAGAAAAACAAGACCACGAAGTCAGCATCCAAGACTGGAGTTGGAAGAGGCATCCCAAGATGTGTCAACATAAATTAAGTTTGGTATATGTATTCCTTCTCTGACTAATATGGTTGAAAATGACATGTAAATCATCGAAACCACTGGCCCTAACCCTACTACCCCTACCGTGTTTCACAGACTACACTAACCAGACATGGTGTTAAATCCAAATATTTTGTCCTAAAGTTTGCTGCAAGGTAAATACCCATACTACAGAGTTGAAATGAATTCTTTATTAACGAAGATATTGTATCAACAATGTGTGATGCTGTTTAATAAAAAACACTGCTTCTTCATTGAAACAAAATATAATTACTAATGTGGATATGACTAAAAATCTTGCAAGTTTTCTAAACTGTAAATAATACACTGCGAACAAAAACATGTATTAAAAAAACAGAATGCAGTTAGTAATATACACATGAGCACAGAAAAATGACATAAAACATGACAACACCCACCTGTAGACATTGGAATGTGCTCACAATAAATGTCTTCGAATATGATTGGTAA
>CAJDSM010024021.1:0-12830 GCA_903981925.1 Ostrea lurida | reverse complement strand
TGAAAAAAATATTATTGAAAATCTCTGGCACTGCCATTTGAAAAAGTTATGGGCTAACAATGTTTATATTGCTCAGTTATAAACCACATGTACATTTGACATGTGACCAGTGACCTTGGCTCAAGGTCATGACCATTCCTTGGGTCTAGACCAAACAATTCTGTTTTGAAATATGATTTCAATCATGCACTCAGTGAAAACTTATAGGTCTGGACAGGTTTAAAACCATATGTGCATTGTTAACCTTCGACTTGACCAGTGACCTTGGCTTCCAATTGCACTGTTAAATAACCACTGGAAAATATTCTAAGTCGGTAAACAGGAAGTTATGTGTCAGACAGGTCTGATCGGTTCCCACGATATGGGACCACCCGCTGATGATAAAGTCCAGAGGCTACGATAATAATTTAATACTGAGTAAGGTGTTACAGAAATTATTTATTTTTAGAGATTCCACAGTGTACAGCTTTTGATCCCCTGGGGTTTTAATGTGGCCCCATCGTAGTCCATGGGTCATGATTTGTACAAACTTGAATCTCCACTGATATTCAGGAAGCCTTCATATGATTTCAGTGCTCTTAAAGAAGATATTAAAGATTTTCCCCATTATATTCACATGTAAAACTTTTGAATCCCTCTAATGTGCCCTCGACACCCGATAATCTGATTTGAACCAAACTTGAATTCCATCCACTATATCAGGAAGCTTTCATATAAATCAGCATTTGTGGCCCATGGTTCTTTGAGAATTTTTTTAAAATTTCTCTAGTATATTCACATGTAAAACTTTTGATCCCCTATTTGTGGCATAGTACCTCCGGGGTCATTGATTTGACAAACTTGAATCCCTCCACCTAAATTCATGAAGCATCCTAGTAAATTTCACATTTCTGGCCCCCCCCAGTGATTTTTGAGAGAAGATTTTCAAATGACACCACCGCCAGTTTTGATTTTGATTATCTCCCCTTTGTGGCTGTCCTTTCATTTGAAAAACTTGATTCCCCTTCACCCAAGGGATGATTTGTACTTAAGTTTTGCCTGAATTTGCCCAGCGGTTCTGGAGAAGAAGTTTGAAAATAGAAAAGTTAACAGCAGACCGGACCAGTCAGACGACGAAAGGTGATTCAGAACAGCTCACTTGAGCTAAAATCCACTATTTGCGATTGTGACCTTGACAATTGACCAGTGACCTTTTGGCTCAAGGTCGATGACACTTTCCTTGGCGTCTAGAACCAACAATCTGTGAAATATTGATTTCATCAATGCACTCAGTGAAAACTACCATATATGTCCGGACAAGCGTTAAAACCATTGATGTGCTGTGACCTTGACCTTTGACCAGTGACGCTTTGGCCTCAATCATGACACTTCTTGGCCAGACAACATGTCTGTGAAATATTCCAATCCATGCACTCAGTTGAATTGTTATGAGCCGGGAAAATGTAAACCATTATGTGTGTAGCCTTGGACCTTCGACCAATAACCTTGGATGAAGTCATGACCACTTCTTTAGTCCAGCTGGCAACAATTCGTTTGAAATATTATTCAAAATCTACAACAAGGTTTGGATTATGGGCCTGACAAACTATTCCATTGTTTTAACTATTATGTTTGTATTTGACCTTTGACCATAACGCGTTGATCAAGCCATGACACTTCCTTAGATCAGGGCAACAATTCTATTGAAATATTGTTAAATCTACAAAGAAGTTCAGGAGTTTATGCCAGGGACAAGCTATTTCCGACAGACACCAGACGCTGACGCAAACAGACAACGCCAGTCAGCATAATACGCCCCGTCTGAAGGACGGGCGTATTAAAAATCAGCAATTTTAATCATACGCAACGTTCGTTATCTGTATAATTTTTATAAAACTATTTCTTGCTATAAAATCATAGCACCCTCAGATATCTTTGAGAAAAAATTTAACCATTTTCCTGTGTTTTGGAAAAGAAACGGTTGATGAAGAAATGTAATTTGCACAATTATCTTTCATACTTGAATTCTGAGTTATTCTCTCTTTGGAGCAAAGCAACCTGCAATGCACCTGTACATATACGTATATAAAACACTGTCAGTTGGTGTATAAATATATTTTCATCTCAGTCAAAATTAAATTTCCTTGAAGGGATGGCATGTGTCTTCGTTGTCTTTTATTATTATCATTTGAATGTCTTTCAATTTTTGGAGATAGAAAAAATTTTTGTTTGAAATGACATTGCGTATGCCTAACATACATGAAATTAAAAAATCAAATAACAGGTCATTACCAGTATTGAAATTCTGTACACTAGATAATAATAATGCTGAAATATTCGGTAAACAGGAAGTAGGTGTCGAGACAGGTCTGGAAATTGATCCCACAATATGGGACCACCCGGTGATGATATATATCAAAGTCATGAGGCTGCGAAATTAATTGCTAGTAAAAGTGTTAAGAAAATTTGCACATATTAAGAATAAAACACTGGAAAATATTTAAAAGTCGGTAAACAGGAAGTAGGTGTCCAGACAGGTCTGAAATATGGATCCACACAATATGGGACCCGCGCCGATGATGGATATCAAAGTCCATGAGCTACGATAATTAATTTGCTTGAGTAAGTGTTACGAAAAATTCTGCACACTTAAGAATAACACTGGGAAAATTATTCTTAGTCGGTGAACAGGAAGTGTTCAGACAGGTCTGAAATCGATCCCACATTATGGGACCACCGCTTAAATAATAAATGTCATTGAGGCTAGATAAAGTAATTACTGAGTATAGTTTAGTGAACAAAAATATTTCCCAGCCCGCCGCCGGCCATTTCGACCATTTCTATAAGCTGGTTTTGCACTTGTGCCAAAAACCGGGCCAAAAATATCCATCCTCTCAACAAATATCAAATCTAAATTTGAACATGGGGAAAATTATTAAATCCATGAAAAGAGTACCTCACAGTTATATCCTCTTGTTTTCGAGCCTGGCTTGCACAAGCAATGGTTCCCATTCTGAGTGTTTTGACAAAAAGCCACCGCAGTATACAGATATTTCTTCACGCAGTTACAAGTGCCCCCTCGTATCCCGCTTACAAATACCACTTCCCAGTCTTGTCACATCGTTCAGTGTTTGTCATGTTGCAGGACAATCTACGAATCCATAGTCTGTCTGTCTTAAAGTACATCCATCTGGACATTCTGTATAAAAACAAAAGGTCACGTTTTACCAAGTCAATTTTTCGTGACCCTCTTCATCTAGTTAAAATTAAATAATAAATTGAAATTGAAACTTTAACCTTCAAGGCACTGTAAGTGTCAAAATTCCATTTGTGACTGTAGTAGTTGGTATTCTCAAATGTCAAGCTTCTGCTCCAGTCGGAAGAAAGGGATTCCGACAGTCTTCCATCCACCGTAATTATAGCCTTCTTGAAAATTGAAATTTCCCTCAAGTTTGGTTAATCTTTCTATGAATAAATAAGGAAAAATTATCAGTTTACTTTTATTGTCATAAACAAGAAGCCCAAAGGCCCTTCAGCTCGGGACGAGGGGGGGGGGGGGGGGGGGGGGGGGCACTTCATAATTTTATGGGTAGGACTTGCCTCGCTGACATCGCAGACCCCCCCCCCCCTTTTTTCATATATTTCAGATTTGAGAACATAATAATTTTCTGTTCAAACGGTTGACCTTTTCCCCATATGATAATCATCCGTCGTTTTCAAGATATGGTATGTTGATATACTTGGTCTGGCCATAAATTTATTTTCGTTTTATCTAATTAAAACTGGATTAACTATGGTTTAATTGTTGTAATAAGATTTATCAAGAGCTTTTCATCAGCTGCAGCTAAATCAAATTAGGAAGGCTATTGCATATAATTAATTGAGTAAACATTAATGACCTTTAAATAATTTCATGCTGATTTTCCATTCACCTTGTCTATATCCCTGAAGTTTGAAACAAAGGCTACCTTTTCCCAGCGGCACGTCCCTATCTATTTAGTATATAGGAAGTGGCCTCCCCAGGCCTTTCAGTCACCTGAGTGACCAATTAAACGTATCACTAGCTCAAAGGGATACGGATCCAGACGGACGGACAGACAGACGACGGACAAAAAGCGATCAGAAATAGCTCACTTGAACCTTCAGTTCAGGTGAGCTATTAATAGGTCACCTATTTTAAATTAATTTCTTCATTCTAAATCAATCAGAGTGATAATGATAATATAATATATAACAGAGTAATATTAATACTATTTTTTTAGAGACACTTACGTTGGCTGACCCAAATACACGACAGAGAATTCTGCTCAGATGCAAACTTCGATGATGCTATATCATTGCACAAATTATTCATTGATGTTTGCATGATATTGTAAAGAACTGCCATTGTCTTTGTCCCAATCGGAGCTCTCTTATTGCAAGTATAAAACAAAAACATAATATCTCAATTACATATATTAAATCATATCCTACTAATATTTCATTCCCAATATATTAAATCTTCAGCTGGTAAATTTAATCAGTGAAAGACAATAAATGAGTGTACAAAACCAAAACAAGATGATTTGGTGTTGTTGTTCTCAAAACTTGCAATAACACATGTTATCTTCACAGATGGACGTTTGTAGATCGCATTTAGTGTTGCCTTTCTCACACGAACAAGTCTGTCCTTCATAGCCATCCTTACAAACACACTCCCCCGGATGTCTTGTTACAAAACTGTGTGTTTTGATTGGACACACTGACAATTTAGGGCACTTTTCTTCCAAATTTATAATCTGACATTCTACAAAAATACATTGAGAAAGAGACATGTCATTTTATGATTAGTAACCACTTTTTTAATGCGATGTAAAAACAACAACTTGGCATTTGGCATTCAAATGTGCTTAAACTTGACTTTGTCTTTAATGATGCCACTCAGAGTGACCTAATCAGTCACATAGATTTTTGAATTAGTCTCTATCTTGTATAACTGTAATGCAAATTGTCTTGAAAAATTAATAATCAAAATAGAAATTGTCGACAAGGAGAGTAACAGACAGGAAGGTAGATAGATGCAGACAGCATGACAGACAAAATCAACAAGAGGCCAACAGGCCCTAACAGTCACCTGAGGTTTTTTTAAGCATTTTATACATTAAAAGTAGGGCACCGCCAAAGCTGTACAGATACGCCCAACATATTATTATGACCCAGGGCGCCTAACTCCTCTTAAAAAATATCGGACAGCATTCCCCTTGCAATATGCAAATCTCCACATTGTGGCCTTTCTTTGTACCAAGTTTCATCAAAATCCCCCCAAAGGTTTAGGAGGAGCTGCGAAAACAAAGTATTTGCATAGAATATAATAAGTCCAAGGGCCCTAACTCCTTTAAAAAAACATCGGACAGCACTCCCCTTGCAATATGCACATCTCCACATTGTGATCTTTCTTTGTACCAAGCTTCATCAAGCAACCCCCCCCCCAAGGGTTTAGGAGGAGTTGCGAAAACAAGTATTTTGCATGGAAAATCCTAATTCCAGGGCTCTGACTCCTTTAAAAAATAGGCACCGCCAAGCCGGTACATGATACGCCCGCATATATATTGGACCCAGGGATCTAACCCCTTAAAAACATCTGAGTTAAGGATTAAGAGAGTCTGCGAAAGACAAAGTATTTTGCATAGAAAATCCTAAGTCCAAGGGGCCGTAACTCCTTCAAAAAACATCGGACAGCACTGCCCTTGCATATTGCACATCTCCACTTTGTGATCTATCTTTGTCCCAAATTTAATCAAAATCCCCCTAAGGGATTAGGAGGAGTTGTGAAGCAAAGTATTTTTGGATAGAAAATCCTAAGTCCAAAGGCCCTAACTCCTTTAAAAAAAAACATCGGACAGCACTGCCCTTGCATATGCACATCTCCACTTTGGGTCTTTCTTTGTATCAAATTTCATCAAAATCCCCACAAGGGTTTAGGAGGAGCTGCAAAGACAAAGTGAAAGGGACAGACGGACAGATGGACGACAGCGGTATTAGCATAATACGCCCGATTTTTATGCGGGCGTATAAAAACATCAGACGAGCACTCCCCTTTGCAATATGCAACATCTCCACATTGTGATCTTTCTTATGTACCAAGTTTCATCAAAATCCCCACAAGGGTTTAGGAGGAGTTGCAAAAACAAAGTGAAAGGACAGACAGACGGACAAACGGACGACAGCGGTATAGGCATAAATACGCCCACTTTTTATGCGGGCATATAAAATTGCAAATATAACATTTAGCTCAATACGTGTCCATGTCCTTTTAAATCTTGACATTCCAATTACAAAGAAACATGAAGTGAATGAGTAGTACCGTCACTACATATGATTCCCAGATCTTCACTATGGCTGCAATAGGAGGCCCTTGAAGTGTAACACTGTTTCACTGATTGTTCCTTTCCTGTACAGAGCAAAAAGCTATAGTGGATTGGGCCCACACCCGAACCATAATATGCTGCACCTGCATAATCTGAGTACGTGCTGCAAAGGAAAAATATTATGTGAAACATAATGCAGTAGACGTATTTCCTTCATAGCATGACTCACAGAGTCTGCACAACCAGAAGTTGAAGAGAGCTTCAACTCTTGTTTTAAACTTGTATTCAATTATTTAACATAACAACAGAAATCAACTGGTTCTGAGCCACGGATGGTATAAATGGGCAGGTGAACTATTTAAGATATCGAGAAGGGCGGTGACCATACTCTCGAGAGATTTCGTAATTACTGCAAAAGTCGGAATTATAATTACAAAACGTGCAACTTTTGTAATTTTTTTATTTCATTGAATGTATGTCATAATTAACTATTTATGATTCTATTGTTTTTTGTAGATTGGTATTTATTTTGTCAGTGTTCATTATGTGATTGTGGTGGGCTTTATATGAACCATTGATGACGAGGAGTGAATTTACAGAATGTGTTAATAAATGAAGTTTTGATTGTGGTCTCCGCACCTGTCAGAATCTAACATAATGGTTTTGTTGAGTCTTTTTGGCCTAAACGATTGTTTTGGCGGAGTTCTAGATCTATATCCCTGGAGCTGGGGTACATAAATATTTTATGTTCGGTTGAATGTGGTGAATTAGAATACAATTTACCAAACATACTGATAACCAGAGTAAGTTTTGTGATGAAAGCAAAAGGTAAAATAAACATAAACCTACAATCATCTAAAGACCACAGTAATCTGGCACACCTATCAAAGACTTCACCTTCACTTTCAGCTCAGCAATGTGCAATCATGAGATACATAATAAAGACATATATATGGCAAGAAATTGGAGCAGTTTTCCAAAGCGGCAATTCTGCAACCCGGTTACGGGATGAGTTGCAGATCACCTTTTTCTTTCCTTTTTTTTTTTTACAAATTAGAGCAGTTAAGAGTGGCAATTTTGTAACCCAGTAACAACCTGTGATCTCATTTCTATTCAAAGTTGGGGTTACAGACCTTTCTCTCACAACATTCTTCTATTCAAAGTCAGGGTTGCGTGTTGTGAAAGAGAATGGTCTTGTAACCCTTGTAACTCTGACTTTGAATAGAAGTGTATTGTGAAGTTCTGTAACCCTCATAACCCTTGTACATCTGACTTTGAATAGAATTGGGTGGTGAGAGTCTTGTAGTTCTTTTTCAGAGTAGAGGTGCATGGTGGATGCTTATGGTTGACTTACATCTGCTGTTAATAGCATAGGAAATATGTTTTTTATGCTTATTAAGAAGCACAAATATTTCCCTATGTGTAACCAGATTACAAAATTTCCGCTTTGGGAAACTGCTCTAATTTCTTGCCGCATCCGCTGTAAACTAAATAACTTACCTTGGTAGACCAAGACTTCTGCAGAGAACTTCNAGGCAGTCGGAATTTATCACATGTATGGACTAAATAACTTACGTTGGTAGACCAAGACTTCTGCAGAGAACTTGTAACATTTTCACTCCTGGATGGGCTGCATCATCACAAAGTGTTCCCCAACTACCATTGACGTAAAGCTCCACTCTTCCCTCGTAAATAACACTTCCACTGGTTGTTACCGACGTTGATAAATTTGCGAGCCGTACTGGATCTGTTTTGTGAAATTAAAAGTATAAAGCAAGTTTTAGTGATGAAATGAGGATTCTCTCATGTAAATAATGTATGTATGTATGTACACACACACACCTATACATGTATAAACAATGTATATAATCTATCCCTGTAAATGCTTATTTCCTTATCTTTATTTAATACTGATTAAGATCAGTATACAATTTAACCATTCAAATTTCACCTTTTTAGCTATCATAAGACATATAGGCCAAGGCCAAACCATGGGCACTGAATGGGAAATATGAAAATAAAAATATAAGATAAGAAACATACCTGTACAACTGTAGTTTTTACGAATGAATTCCGTTTTGCAGAGACACGTTGGTGTTCCTGTTTGTGCATGGCATTCAGAGATAGTTTCATTGCAGGGGTTATTTCCCTGTAAGCAGTCACAGGTGGCGCCAGTGAATCCTGATTTACATTTACATTCTCCTGTTGAAGGATCACAGCTCTCTGTATTCGTTTTGTTACAGGAACAAAAATTGCAGTTCTCTCCAAATCTCCATTTTGGACACTCTGAATAATAGAAGGTTTATCATTTTCAAATTAATTAGCATTCAGATGCTTTTAATCCTTTATAAAACATACTTCTTGTAAAAATATATAGTTAATTTAAATTTAATTCTCGAATTATTGCCACTCAGTTCATTGCCATTCTCCTTTCTTTACAACACCACATTTTTCTAAACCTTTCACTTCAAAACACCAAATTCACCATCACCATTTGCCACTGTGTTTCTGCTACAAAAATCTGTTTCAAAGTGTTAATTATCTCGATAAACCGCCAAGGGTATACCGGTACGTGGTCGCTTAAAAGGTAAATTCTCTGACATACACCTTCCCAGTAACTGCTGTGTTAGACACACACAAAAAATATTTCATGAATACAAACTGTTTTCTTGTTATTTATGCATCTTTAAAAAATATTTCAGTTATATATATATAGTACTGAATTGCTTCACCACAACAGAGGTTTCAGTAGAATTTCAAAGAAAACCCACAAATTATTACATACTACAGAAATTATACAAAATGCACACACAACATAACAGGAAATTGCCAGTTATTTTACTATTCACTGTAGAAATACATATGTAAAAAGAATGAAAGACTATAGCTGCAAAGGGAAATATCATCCTGGAGTGCTAATAAATACTGATGTGGACAAAGTTTTTGAATAATTTCATTCATTCTTTTCAAATGAAGTCTTATGATTGATAAAACTATTTAAATCAAGCTATATAATATGAAAATGACTTTTACAAGATTTTTTACATCAAGTACTGGAAATATCTAAAAGGAAAAATAACTCTTACTTATTCTACAAAATTACCCAAGATGACGGAAATTCAATTCATTGCCAAATTCGTTATCATGCCATACATTCAGAAGAACAAAACGTGGCAGTTCTCTCTAAATTATATGATATATTCATAGCAATTATTACCTGATGAGCACAATATTCCTACTGCAATGTTACATGACATTGCAGAAACCATGGTCATTTTACAATCAGCTAGCGACGTCTCTGACCCCACACATATCGCCTCTGCAATCTCATAATCTGGCAGGTCAGTTTTGGGAATATATTTGGAAAGAAATGCACTTGCATGTACCCTAAAAACATATAAAAATGTACATATTTTAAAAATTTGTGTCAACAACTCGTCGACTCGTCGACTTAATATATTTTCAAACATCCCCATATATATATTAATGTTATAAAACCAGTTGCTATACAGATCATATTCATTGCATAGTTTTCAACAAGAAGCCCATTGGCCACATCACTCATAATAAACAAGCTTGAGCAAGACCTCATTATTAATTATCAAACTTAATAATTAAACTTTACTAAAAATTTGTAAAACTTTTGATCCTGTTTTGTTACCCCACCCTCACCCCAGGGGTCATGAATTTTACAAACTTGAATCTCGGCCACTATGTCAGGAAACTTTCCTGTGAATTTCAGCTTTCCTAGCCCAGCTGTTGAGAATAAGTTTTCAAATGACCCAACCCTATTTGAGCATTTTTGTGATTAATGTTTATAAATAGACCATTAGTAAGTGTGCATAACGCATAACTTCATATCCTACATACCAGGCCAAATAAAGCATTTATCATAAAATAACTCACGTCGGTCGACCAAGTTGTCTGCAGATGACATCAAACATTTCCGTATTACTTGATCTCATAATGCACAGGGAATTCCAAGTCCCATTAGTGTAAAACTCCACCTCTCCACTCTCATTGGCAGCTCGATCCACGAACCGCAAACCAAACCCTGATAAAATTCAAATACAGTCGAACCTCGTTATCTCGAACTTTATGGGACGAATGAAAAAGTTCGAGATATCCGTGAATTCGAGATATCGAAGGTAAAAATACTAAGAAAACAGGTGATTGGGACCTCCAAATCAGTTCGACATAACCATAGTATTCGAGATATCAGTGTTCAAGATATCGAGATTCAACTGTACAACTGTATTCTAAACAGTGGCCCAAAGGCCTTAACGGTCACTTCAGTATCATAGCCCATATGCAAGGGGTATCATATTTGCATTTAAGCCTTCATTAATATGGAATTCTTTTGTCCACATGTTAGCCATCTTTCAAAATATGCATACAATTCCCGTTCAATTACACTTGAAGAAAAAATGGACGTTTGAAGCATAAAAATCATTTTAACATTCCTCACCCCATAACAAGTAAAGAAGAAGATTTCTAAGATTTGATACATTTTCACTAATAGTACATTGTATATGACTATACTAGCCATAGCTGTGTACATCTAAGGGCCTGAAGCCCTTTATGATGTGGCCAGGAGCCATCCTGATGAATTTCAGTTTAAGGAGAGGCTTTATTGGACATATCACAACATCCATTTTGTTTTCTTAAAATATAAATATTGGAGTGGAAAAGATGGTTTTCTAAGTTTCAATACATTTTCACTGGTCCAGGGGCCATGAATTTCACAATTTAAATAGAGGACATGCATTTAGTTTTTCTAAAATATATTAAATGGAAGTAAACAAATTTTTACATTATAATACATGTTCAATATATGGTCATATTGCCCCATCAAAGGGCATAAACCCCACACCCAGAGACATGAATTTCACAATTTAAGCTAAGGACATCATATAACCATACATTTAGTTTTTCTCCCATGTATGTGTGGAAATTATAGAAAAGATTTTTGAAAATTTAGCTTTTTTCAGTTTTTGCACCACCCTTAAGGCCCCAAGAGTTGTAAATTTTACAATTTATCCCCTCCCCCCCCCTCCCTTAAAATTGTCCCAAAGATGCTCCATAATAAATCTGAAAAGAATTTGAATAATAGTAATCACAAAGAAGCACGAAATGTTCAATTGTTTACACATTTCATCACTGCCCATCTTGGCCCCACCTAAATACCAAAACCCCTACCCCTTGAATCATGAAATTTACAATTATGGTAAAAGGCCATCTACTCATTATAAATACCCCATTTGGTTTCAATTTAATATCAATAGCATTAAAGAAGATTCTTTTCAAATGGTTTACATATAAACATATGTACCAAGTTTGGTCCTGCCCCAGGGTCAGAACCTCTACCTCAGGGGTCATAACATGTACAATTTTGGTAGATCGAGCCTGGCCTTCCTGCTCTTTATCACCATGCATTTAATATTTCATACATGTGTGCTTGTAGAGAAGATTTTGGAAAATTGGTCAATTTTTGGAAGTTTAATTTGCACCACCCCTAAGACCCCACGAGTGCAAGAATCCTGAAATTTACAAATTTATATGTCTCCTTTGTCCCAAAGATGATTCATACAAAATTTGAAAAGAATTGGAATGGTTGTTATCAAGAAGTTAAAAATGTTCAAATGTTAATGCACAACGGAGGACGACGGACGCAGACCAATTGCAATAGGTAACCGGAGTCTCCTCAGGTGACCTAAAAAGATTAACACTCCTTAACTCTGAATTTTGAACTTACAAACTCACCATTGCATTTATTATTTGATGTTGATTTTGCTCCTTTTTTGCAAAGACACACCGGATTTCCGTTTTCCATATGGCAAAATGAGGTTGTGGGGTTACATGTATACTTTCCATCCTGACAGTCACAGGTATCCCCAGAAAAACCGGCTTTACACGTGCACTTTCCTGTTTTATCGTCACATGTTGCCGTATTGTTCTGATTACAAGGGCACTGACGACAGTCTTCTCCATAACGCCAGGCGGGACACTCTAAAAGACAGAGTACTTAAACGAACCAGACTCTGTAGCCTTAATTTATCTTTTTCACATCATATTTATTCATTTTACTGCTTCTGAAAGCAATTTCTAACAAGAGGCTCATCAGCCACAACACTCACCAGAATGACTTTGGCAATGCTGTTCTTCAAAAAATTGTAAAATTGATGTTTACCCTCTTTAACCCATATGACAAATTTTAACCCAATATCATAACCCCAACCTATCCCCACTGGGATGTGACCTAACTGTTATGAATCTACACACTCAACATAGCCTTGTTATACTTGAGAAGATCTTTAGAAGATTTATCACTTAATTTTTGCATAATATTAGATTTTCATCCCTTCACTCTTAACCTTAGGGTCCATGAAAAAATATCCTGAACTCATAATGTTGTTTGCATATTAATGTCATTTAGTGTGGCCCTGATACACTTTATATTTCTATTCCAAATTTTCTGTATACACATGTATGCATCCACATGTA
>CAJDSM010024020.1:8111-26780 GCA_903981925.1 Ostrea lurida | reverse complement strand
CAAAAGCGAAGGTAGGATCAGGTGCCATGCCATATCTTGTTTCTTCCCTTCAAGGTCACTTCATCCTAGAAAGAGGACTACCTCTTTTTCTGAAAATAAGTGAAAAAATATTATTTATCCATGAGTTCATGTAACTTTGCATGACAATTGCTAAACACCTGTCAGACACATTCTGTGCATCTAGTAGCCCTAATTAGTAATTAATACACACAATTTCATCAATGTCTAGTTGTCTACTACAGAGATACTGAAAGTGTACATATCGGTACAAACATTTATTGGCAAAGATATGGTGATGTATAAAATGCATACATGTAGGCCTACACATGTATACTTGCTTAAATTCAAATATTGCAGTCTAACTACATGTAGGTGACTAGGTGAGGGGTTAGCAAACGAATTAGCATTTCTTCTTTTAAGTAATAGAATTGTGAATACAACCTAATTGATTATACTATTTGCATTTCTGGTCAATTCCATAAAGATCCAAGGATCTTTAAAGTACATCATTCATGCGTAGCACAGCCCCCCCCCCCCCCCTCCCCGTGTGGCCCACTAACAGCCTTAACAGGGATCATGCAATAATCCTATAAAGGGATTTACTCAATGCATCACCTGCATGTATTCCACTTCTGTGTATTTAAACGCTCATGATAGAAAGAAAAAACCTTTACCTACCCTTCCAATTGACTCGCTCCGCCTTCGTCTTGTTTTGCCTCCATTACGTCACTGCATTCCGGAAATATACCACAGTGTACCGATTACACGTTTCAGTCTATTTTCCTTCTTTCCGCGCGAGAACCTTGGGTGTGTTCATCCTTGCCCCATGTAGCACAATTCCTTCTCTCATCTGCAATTTTGTAAGAATACGTTTAGATGCTATGTGTATGCGGCATTTTTAAAGCTGAGGCCCAACCACTAAAGTGAAGTTGCATGCGTTATCAAACAGTGGCGGCATCCCAGGATTTGTTCGCAAAGGGGGGGGGGCGGCCCTTTGGAAAAACGTCGGGCCTGCTATAATACGTCGCTGGTGTCCAGAGGTCTAGAGACAGCCCAAGTGGCGGGCCCAGGGGGCGAAGCCCTCGGGAATCTCTCTAGGGTCTAAGGGCTTTTCAAGTCATTTTAAAGGGGTTTATTTATGGCCTTATAATCTATACACTAATGAAATTTTTGGTCCACCAAACAGGGGGGGGGGGCCTGGGCTGGGCCCCCCCCCATCTTCAAGATCGCCCACTGACTAAAACGAATACTCGTATTAAGTCATCATTTCGCAACGTTCCACGGTCGCTGATAGCATGAACTCGCCTTCCGTTTGCGATTACAAGCTATCACCACATCATATTGTTTGATGATTTTTCAACTACCCCGCTTTGCTCTAGATCTTCTGTCTTTTCCTTACTACGATTGCCTCCTACGGGTAATCCCGTTTTAGCTGTGTTATTTTCGACCCTCACAGGCCCCCGCGGCGCGTGTGAATCCGGTAGCAGCACGCACTTACCTCCTTCCATTGGCAGCGCTTTTGATCGCTGTCGTTCCCGCCTTTTGTCGAAGGTCCGTGTTGACAACACTCGATTTGGTAATTGGATTATGGTTCTGGCGGGACTGCTGATACGTTCTTTATTTACTTTACGTACTGCCGTCTCCTAACAGTGCCATTGGTACCTTCTTGAACTCATGAAATATCTGCTGAATATAAATAGAGCTATGCACTCCGCACCATATGACGCCACAGCTGAAAAGTACGTCATGACGTACAGGTCCTTACGGTTGTATCACGAGGGAAATGTCATGATATTTTGTCGTTTAATATTTATTAACGTTTTCAAGTGACATGATGTATACGTGAAACATTTTCTTGTGTAATAATTATGCATTCTTTTTTATACGCCCGTCTTCAGCCGGGCGTATTATGTTATGGCGTTGTCCGTCCGTCCGGCGGAAATAGTTTGTCCAGGCTATAACTCCTGAACCTCTATGTAGATTTGAGTAATATTTCACAGAATCGTTTCCCTGGACCTAAGGAAGTGCCATGACCTTGATCCAAGGTTATTAGTCGAAGGTCAAGGTCAACTATAGCAAAGTTTAACCATTGGGCAAATACATGTAGTTTGTCCGAGCCATAACTCCTGACACTTTGTAGATTTGAATAATATTTCACAGAATTGTTGCCCTGGACCTAAGGAAGTGTCATGACCTTGACCCAAGGTTATTGTTTGAAGGTCAAGGTCACTACACACATAACGGTTTAAATATTGTCCAGGCCCTAACTTTTGACCGAGTGCATGGATTGGAATAATATGTCCCATAATCGTTGTCCTGGACACAAGAAAGTGTCATGACCTTAAGCCAAGGTCATTGATCACAGGTCAAGGTCATATTTCACATCGTGGTTTTGCATTTTCCGGACCATACGTTTTCATTGAGTTCATGGATTAAAATATTTCACAGAATTGTTGGTCTAGACTCATGAAGTGTCATGACCTTGATCTAAGGTTATTGGTCAAAGGTCAAGGTCACTACACACATAATGGTTTAAACATTGTCCAGGCCACAACTTTTGACTGAGTGCATGGATTGAAATAATATTTCCCAGAATAGTTGTCCTAGACACAAGAGAGTATCATGACATTGAGCCAAGGTCACTGGTCACAATGCACATAGTGGTTTTAACCTTATACGGACCATAAGTTTTCACTGAGTGCATGGATTGAAATAATATATCACAACTGTTGGTCTATGCCCAAGGAAGTGTCATGACATTGAGCCAAGGTCACTGGTCACAATGCACATAGTGGTTTTAACCTTATCCGGACCATTAGTTTTCACAGAGTGCATGGATTGAAATAATCTATCACAACTGTTGGTCTATGCCCAAGGAAGTGTCATGAGCTTGAGCCAAGGTGACTGGTCAAATGTCAAGGTCAAATTGCATAGTGGTTTTAACCTTATCCGGACCATTAGTTTTCACAGAGTGCATGAGTGGACGCTCCAAATGAGTAAATATTTCTCGGTGGGAGTAAAACAATAAATAATCATCAATCAATCAAGGTTCATGAATTTCTTTGGGTCTAGACCAACATATTCTGTGTAATAAGATTTCCAATTCATGCACTCTGTGAAAACTAATGGTCCGGATAAGGTTTAAAACCACTATGCCAATTTGACTCCTTGACATATGACCAGTCACTTGGCTCCAAGTTGCATGACACTTCCATTGGGCATAGACAACAGTTTGATATATTAATTTCAATCCATGCACTCAGTGAAAATTATGGTCCGTTATAAGTGAAAACCACATCATGTGGCATTAGTGACCAGTGACCTTGGTCAATTGTCATGATTACTCTCTTGTGTCTAGGACAACTATTCGTTGGCAAATATTATTTTCCAATCCATGCCCTCAGTCAAACATTGTGGCCTGGACAATGTTTAAACCAATTATGTTGTTAGTTGACACTTGACCCTTTGGACCAATAACCCTTAGAATTCAAGGTTCATGACACTTCATGAGTCTAGACCCAAAACAATTTCGGTCCGAAATATTTTAATCCATGAACTCAATGAAAAAAAAACGTATGTTCCGGCAAAATGCTAAAACCACGACTGTGAATATGACCTTGACTGTGATCCAATGACCTTTGCCTTTAAGGTCATGACACTTTCTTTGTCCAGGACAAACGATTATGAGGACATTATTATTTCCAATCCATGCACGTCGGTCAAAACGTTAGGGGCTCTGGACAATATTTAAACCGTTATGTGTGTAGTGGACCTTGGACCTTCAAACAATAACTTGGGTCCAAGGTCATGACACTTCCTTAGTCCAGGCAACCAATCTGGTTTTGTAAATATTACTTTCAATCTTACAAGTGTTCAGGAGCTTCATGGCTCGACAAACTACATGTATTTGCCCAATGGTTAAACTTTGCTATAGTTGACCTTGACCTTCGACTATACACTGGAATCAGGTCATGGCACTTCCTTAGGTGCCAGGGAACGCTTCTTGCTGAATATTACTCAAATCTACATAGAGGCTTAGGAGTTTATAGCCTGACAAACTATTTCCCGACCGGACGGACGGACAACGACCAAACAAATACGCCCGGCTGAAGACGGGCGTATAAAAAAGAATGCATAATTATTACACAAGAAAAATGTTTCTCACGTATACATCATGTCACTTGAAAACGTTAATAAATATTAAACGACACAATAACTATGACATTTTCCCTCGTGATCAACCGTAAGGACCTGTACGGCATGACGTTCACTTTTCAGCTGTGGCGTCATATGGTGCGGAGTGCATGCTCTATTTTATTTCAGCAGATATTTCATGAGTTAAATATTTTAAAATGGCGAAGTAACAAAGGGATTAAACGTAATCACCAGTCCCCCCAAAAAAACCCATAAAAATCGAGTGTTTGTCAACACGGAACCTTCGACAAAAGCGAAGCAGGATCAGGTGCCATGGAGGAGTAAGCATCCTCTGCTGACCGGTCACACCCCCGCGAGCCTGTAGCTCGAAATAAAAGGTAAACGGGATTACCCGTAGTCATATCTGAGATGGAATGCAGTCTAACATAAGGTACTGAATAACAAATCAGTCAACATATGACTTGGTGATACGTTTGTGAATTCGCAAAACCAAGGTCATTTATAGCGACCGTGAAATTTGCGAAATGCATGACTTTTAAACGAGATTCGTTATCAGTGGCGGATTTAGAGGGGGGGCCCAGGCCCCCACCCCCCCATTTTGGATGACCAAAAATTTCATCAGTATAGACTTATAGCAAAAATAAAACCCTTAAAATGACTTGAAAAGCCCTTAAAACCCTAAATTTATTCGCGAGGGCTTTCGCCCCCTGGCCCCACATGGCTTCACTTCTAGACCCTTTGGCCAGCGACGGTATAAGCAGGCCCACTTTTTTCCAAGGCCGCCCCCCCCCCTTTCGACACAAATCTGGATCCGCCGACTGGTTATAACCATGCAACTTCAACGTTTAGTAGTTAGGCTCGCTTTAAAAATCCGCTACACATAGCATCTAACGTATTTCTTACAAAATGAGCATTAGAAAGAATGTGCATACATGGGCAGCATGAAAACACAACCCAGGTCTCGCGCGGATTAAGAAGGAAATGACTCGAAACGTATCGGTACACTTTATATTTCGGAAATGCAAGTGCGTAATGGAGGCAAAAACAAACGAAGCGGAGCGAGTCATTAAGGTAAGTAAAGGTTTTTTTTCTCTATCAAGCGTTTTAAATACACAGAAAGGTGGAAATAACATCGCAGTGATGCATTGAGTAAATTCCCATATACTAGGAATATTGCATGGATCCCTGTTAGGCCTTAGTGGGCACACGGGGGGGGGGGGGGGGGGGGCGGAGGGGGGGGGGTGGCTTAGCTACGGCATAATACTATGATTTAAAGATCCTGGATCTTTATGAACTGGGGACAGATGCAAAAATTGAATCAATTAGTTGGTATCACATATCTATTACATTAAAAAGAAAAAAATGCTAATTCGTTTTGCTAACCCCTCACCTAGTCACCGTACATTAGTTAGACATGCATATTTAATTTAAGCAAGTCAACATGTGTAGGCCTACATGTATGCAATGTTTATACATCACCATATCTTGCCAAATAATGTCTTGTACGATATGCTACACTTTCAGTATCTCTGTAGTAGTACGAATAAGACATTAGATGAAATTGTGCTGGTATTAAAATTACTAATTAGGCTACTTAGATGCACAGAATCGGTCTGCACACGTGTTTAGCAATTGTCATGTCAAAGTTACATGAACTCATGGATAATAATATTTTTTCACTCTTCATTTCAGAAAAAGACGGTATCTCTTTCTAGGATGAAGGACCTTGAAGGGAAGAAACAAGATATGGCATGGCAACCTGATCCGTACCTTCGCTTTTTGTGGAGGTCCGTGTTGACCCCTACACTCGATTTTGTATATGTTTTTTGGATTATGTACGTTTGACACAATGTTTAACTTCGCCTCTTTGTATATGCTTGAGGGAGCTTCTCATCAGAGTATATATAAGTTCGGGTTTCAATTAATTCTTCAATGATGTTCGGTGTTCCTGAATATCAGTTAAACCCCATCCTTAAATCTATTTCTAGCTTGCCCATAGCTTGGATATATTTTTAAACTGGTATTTTGTGACCAATGAAATATTTTACAATCCAATTCATGGCCTCATGGAAATAAAAGGAACTTCAGCAATTTATAATCATCAATAGTCTGTAGGGAACCCAACAGGATAGGAGGAGACTTCATTAGCAAATAAAAATTTTTTGTTTTTCTTTCCTGTGGCAGACAGATCCATAAATTAGAAATAAAAGCCTGTCATGTACCTCCAAAAAAAGTGAGATCTGGCCTGGCAGGTTTATAAAACTTTTTTTGAGCACTTTCATACTCAAGCTAAAACTCGGTGATTCTAAGTCTTATGATTACTTTTTGATTATAAGAACAATTCTTATACTCCAAATGAAAGTGGCATGGTCCAAGATGTTTTTTAGTATACTTTAGAGTTTGATCTGAGTTGTATACAAAAACAAACTGACTTCATTTATAAATGATCGACTCCAAATTATGAGTTTGAATATGGATACAGAAAAAGTTTTTAATAACCTCCGGGCCAGCAAGATTGATAAAACAATGCCTTAGATCTGTGCATTATGTAGGATTTTCATCCACATGCATTGAAGATGAACAGCGGAAAACTAAGACTCTCATGGGACATGGCATACTTTTTACATTTATAAAGGGAATGGACACGTTTTGAACTAACAATGTTTAATCTTATAGATTTTTATTTTTAAGTTACACATGCTCACTTATGGTATTTCTATGTTCAGCAAAAATTTGAACCGTTCATTTGTTGAGTATGCAAAGTGAATACCAACCTTCCAATTCTTTCCATATTGTAACAAACCTCGATCCATGTTTCTTTGTTGACACATATATTGATTATGCTAGTATTACGTTCCATTTTAACAGCAGATTTTTTTACAAATTATAAGTTCATTAGTGAACCACAATTAAATAGTTTCAGTAGTTTCTCAGCATCTAATTTTGGTTTTAAACATGGATTTTTCGGTTTTGAAAACAATCTTTTATGTAAATTAAACAAGGCTTCGAGCCTTTTGCTTTACATTGCAAAAGAATTGTACAGTGCTGTATCTCACTTGTGAAACTCAACAGATGTGACGTTCAAACTTTGCCTGACCCAGCGGTAGAAATACCATAACTGTGAACATTTTTTAAACATATTTAAAATGAAACATCTAAATGGTTAAACATTTTTTTTCAGCTTCAATACGTGTGCATGCCCTCTTTAATATAATATATCATCGACAAGTCTACCTGAGGTGATAACGCATCTAAAGCAACAATTATTGTTGCTTATTAGTCCCCTACCGACGAAGTCGAAGGTGGGACTTAGGTATTGCAGCTCCGTCCGTCTGTCTGTTCTGTTCCGTCCGTCCGGTCCCGTCAGTCCGGTTAAAATCAGTTTTCCGCACTTTTTTTTACTCACTGCTTAGAGATATTCATTGATGATTTGGATACATTATGCTTTGCCATACCAAGCATTTCAGATCAAGTTCGAGTTTGGTTTCCATCCTTCGATCCATTATGCTCCACTGATTATCGGCCCTTTGGCTTAGGGAAAATTTCATAATAATTATCAGTTTCCGCACTGTTATTCTCACTGCTAGCAAGCATCATCCATTTGATATTTGGGTACGATTGCTTTGCCATAACCAGATACAGAATCAAAAGTTCGAGTTTGGTTTCCATCGATCCATATTTCACTGGTTATGGCCCTTGGGCGTAGAAAAATTTCATATAATTATCAGTTATTCGCGCACTTTTTTTTCTCACTGCTAGCACAGATACTTCATTGATCAATTTGGTACATTGCTTTTGCCATACCAATGAACCAGATCAAGTTCGCAGTTTGGTTTCCACGATTCATATTCATGAAGTTATTAGCCCTTGGGCTTAGAAAATTTCATAAATTATCACGTTTTCCGCACTTTTTTTTCTCACTGCTTCGCGATATTCATTTGATTATTTGGCTACATTTGCTTTGCCATTACCAAGAAATGACAGACTCCAAGTTCGAGATTTGGTTTCCATCGATCCCATATTTCACTGAAGTTATGGACCCTGGACTTAGAAAATTCATGTAAATTATCAGGTTTCCGCACTTTTTTTGCACTGCTTGCAGAATTCATTTGATATTTGGTACATTTGCTTTGCCATTACCAAGAGTTACAGATCAAAGTTCGAGTTGGTTTGATCATTCCATATTTTCACTGAGTTTGGCCCTTGAAACTAGACCCAATTCATGTAAACTTATCAGTTATTCCGCACTTTTTTCTCACTGCTTGCGATATGCATTTGATTATTGGTACACTTGCTTTCTGCCATACCAAATACAGATCGAGTTTCGAGTTTTTGGTGTTCCGCATCGATCTATATTTCACCGCAGTTATGCCTCTGGACTTAGAAAAATTTAATAATTTATCTGCATTCAGGTTTTCCGCACCTTTTTTTCTTCTCTGCTTGCAGATATTCATTTGATACTTTGGTACATTTGCTTTGCCATACCAAGATACAGATTCAAGAACGAGTTTGTTTCCATCGATCAATTTCAACTGATTTAGGCCCTTGGCTTAGAAAATTTTCATAAAATTATCAAGTTTTCCGCACTTTTTCCTCACTGCTTGCAATATTCCATTTGATATTTGGTACATTTGCTTTGCCATACCAAGATACCAGATCAAGTTCGAGTTTGGGTTTCGATCGATCCATATTTTGCACTGAAGTTATGGCCCCTGAACTTGAAAATTTCATAAATTATCCAGTTTATCGCGCTCTTTTTTTCTCACTGCTTTGCAGAATAATTCATTTGATAATTTGTACATTTGCTTTGCCATAACCATGAATACAGATCAAGTTCGAGTTTGGAATTTTTTCCATCGATCCATATTTCCACTGGATTATCTGGCCCTTGGACTTAGAGAAAATTTTCATAAATTTATCTTCAATTCAGTTTCCGCACTTTTTTCTCACTGCCTTGAGATATTCATTTATATTTGTACATTACGCTTGCATACCACAGTTACAGATCAAGTTTTCGAAGTTTGCTTTCGATCGATTCTTTGCACTGAGTTATGGTCCTTGTCCTATCCTGGCTTTCCATACAATTATCGATATAGCCGTATTTATATGCAATTAGAATATTTGTTGTCAGTCCAATAATATTTGTCATCGGTAGGGGACTATGTATTGCTATGCAATCTCTCAGAGATGGCTTGTTTCCAATGGGGTCCTTAGAATGTAACAACTACATATATATACACACATGTCAAAGTCAATAATAAATAAATTACAGATGGATGACATTGATTGAGCAATGTAAACATATGTATATGTTAAGTAAATGATATTATTGGCCTGAATAAACTAATACAGTTATTATACAGTTAAAGAACTAAAAAATCAATAAGTAAAATGATAAATACATGATATATTTACCAAACTCCCTATTCTCCGCTTCTGACGAAGGCTTCGATTGCACAAGATGTGCTTTGACTAATATTTTTAAAATTTGGCTAATTTGTTGACCGACTGCATTTCATGGTGGCGTAAAGAATTCCAAGTCAATAATGACATGTCAGTAACAATTTAGACTATTAATAAGCCCCCACACCTGTGCGTGTACCGAGTTACTTGTATTAACTCACAACTCACATTTAATTTTTCTGCTTCACCATTTATTAAAACTTCCTTAATTGTAACAATTCAAATGGTGGAAATAAATTTGAGAATTTTCAGTTTTCAAAACTGATGTCCATGCTCTTGATTAGGAGGCTCCATACATTCAAATATTTATTTCATGATTCGTTTAAGCACCTTTCAAGAAGCATGGTTTTTCTTCCTTCGAAAAAGTAATATAAGTCTCAAATTAATTATTATATTTTTTGTGAATTGTTTTTCCAGGATGATGAAAAATGTGTCTTATGTTGGACAACAAAGAGATTCCAGTATCCAAACTTTGCTGTGATTTGTGTAGATTGAATATCTAATAAAAACATGCCTAAAGATCCCGATAAATTATGATTTTTAGAAAAAAAAATGATTTACTAATATTGAAAATGCTTAATTGGTTGATATTTTTTAAATCTATGGATAAAATCTTTCAAAAAACGGTTAGGTTAAAGGAAGACATGTTAGACAAGTATATTTTAAAATTGAAATTTTGAAATGGAAATGTCTTAATTTTCAGTATTACCGCAATATTTCAGATTTGAACACGGGCGAGAAAAAAAGTACCGATCCGATCAAAATTCTGAATAACCAATTATGAAAATCATATTACTGGTAATGTATTGAGCATTTCATCAGAATTTGACTTGTCCCTTAAAGTTATATAAAATCATTTAATGTGTAAACCATTTTACATTAAGGGAATGCAGTTTTTCTTTTTTAACAATGCTCTCCTATGGACTTTATTTGTACTTAATTTCGATCGGGCTCTGGTTCAATATTTGAAAGAAATCGCAATATTTCTAAATTTTGGTGTATTTCATTTCAATTCCTGTGGTTTTAAAATTATATTTCTTAGAGCCTATGACCTTGGATTTGGACTTTTACCTCTTCAATCATGACCCAGGAGAAGGCATTCTCAAGTTGGGACAGAGAGAGTGCTAGGTTTAGAACCCAGGAGATGGTGCTAGGTTAGAACCAGGAGAGGGGTGCTAGGTTAGGAACCCAGGAGACGGGTGCTAGGTTAGACCAGGAGAGGGTGCTAAGGGTTAGAAAACCCAGGAGAGGTTGCTAGGTTTTAGAACCCCAGGAGGAGGGCTGCTAGTGAGAACCCAGGAGAGGAGTGCTAGGATATAGAACCAGAGAGGGTGCATAGGTTAGAACCCAGGAGAGGTTGCTAGGTAGAACCCAGGAGAGGGGTGCTAGGTACTAGAACCCAGGAGAGGGCCGCTAGGTAGTAGAACAAGAGAGATGCGCTAAGTTAGAACCCAGGACGAGGTGCTAGGTCTAGACCCAGGAGAGGGGCTTAGGTCTCAGAACCCAGGAGAGGGTGCCAGGTTTAGAACCCAGGACTCCGCCGACATGGTCGTGCGATACGTGAGCAACCCGTCTAGTGTGTTTTCATGTCCTATGTTTAGGATAGCATCTCAGTTTGTATCGTGATGGCGCTTAAGTTAGTGTGTGTGTGTATACTCTGCTCTTCGCATTGGGTCTACTCTTGTCTCAAAATTTCAGGGCAGCAACTCTCAACGGGTCTCGATGTTACCTGACCTATTACTTCGGGATATATCTCGACGCCCAGTGTGATACGACTCTCTCTCAAGCCTAAGTGTCTCTGAACTATTCCGATATTGTTCATTTTGACATACGTGTCGACTCGTGTAGTGCTAACAAATTTTGGAAATAGAAATTTAAAGTGTATCAGCCACACTAAATGACATTTTAAATGCAAACAACATTCATGAGGTTCAGGATATTTTTTCATGACCCTAAGGGTAAGGTGAAGGGATGAAAATCTAATATTATGCAAAAATTAAGTATTAATCTTTTTTAAAGATCGTTCTCAAGTATAAAACAGGCTAATTGTTGTGTGTGTAGATTCATAAACCAGTTAGGTCCACAGCCCGTGGGATTAGGTGGGGGTTATGATATTGGGTTAAAAGTTGGCAATATTGGTTAAGAGGGTAAACATCAACTTTTGTACAATTGTTTTGAAGACAGCCGATGTGCCAAAGTTCATTCTGAGAGTGATGTTTGGAGCTGATGAGCCTCTTGTTAGATTGCTCTTCAGAAGCAGCTTATATGAATGAATAGATATGATCGTTGAAAAAGATAAAATAAGGCTACAAGAGTCTGATTACTTTGAAGTACCTCACGCTTTTTTAGAGTGTCCCGACCTGCGTTACTGGAGAAGCACTGTCGTCAGGTGCCCTTGTTATCAGGAACAATACGGCAACCATTGGACGATTATTAAACCAGGGAAAGTGACGTGTAAAGGCCGGTTTTCTGGGATACCTGTGACTGTCAGGATGGAAAGCATACATGTAACCCACAACCACATTTTTGCCATATGGAAACGGAAATCCGGTGTGTTCTTTGCAAAAGGAGCAAAATCAACATCAAATAAGTAAATGCAATCAGGTTCTTGAGTTTGTAAGTTCAAATTCAGAGTTAAGGATGTTATCTTTTAGTTCACCTCGAGAGACTCCGGTTACCTATTGCAATAGGTTCTGCGTCCCGTCGTCCTCCGTTGTTGCATTCAACATTTTGAACATTTTTAACTTCTTATAACAACCATTCCAATTCTTTCAAATTTTGTGATGATCATCTTTGGGACAAAGGAGACATATAAATTTGTAAATTTCAGAGATTCTTGCACTCTGGCGGTCTTAGGAGTTGGTGCAATTAAACTTTCCAAAAATTGACAACTATTTCCAAAATACTTCTCTAGCAGCAACACATGTATGAAATATTAAATGCATGTTCGATAAAGAGCAGGAAGGCCAGCTCGATATCTACCAAAATTGTACATGTTATGACCCTGATGGTAGACGTATCTGACCCTGGGGCGGGACCAAACTTCGGTACAATGTTTATATGTAAACCATTTTGAAAAAGAATGCTTCTTTTTTAATGCTATTGATATTAAATTTTGAAACCAAATTGGCTCCTCAATGTCATAGACTGTCTTATATGCAAGATGATTCTTGCCGCGACTCTAGTTGCTCGTTCCGCATTCTATGCGGCCCCCTTGGAATAACAGCTCTTCAATCGAATATTAATCCACTGAGCATACTTTATAATAGTAGTCATGGCCCATTTTTACCATAATTAAGGACTCTCGTATATAGTGAATTACAGCCCGCTGTCGTTTGTTCCTACATACTGTCTCGCCGTCGTGTGCATAGTGGCTCTGCTAGTATGTGTTGGCGCTCTCGTGTGATTTGAAATGGCTAACAGCACTCATATTGTTAAGATATCTCGTCGCATCGTCTCTCTCTCTGAGTTACTATATATTATATCATATTTCAGATAATTAATATATATATACTTTATCGATCAATAGTTGCTAAATCGTTCTGGACGACCTCGAGTGTGAGTGTTTACGACGGGGGGAGGCCTATCCGGGAAGGGAATAAACGTTGTAGATCACTCATTACAACTCAATTGCTGACGTCTCTCGTGTGTCGCACTGATTGTCGGGAAACATGTCTATATTATATATAAATCTTTCCTCTCCCTGAGATTTTCACAGTACATATCGTGCTCGCGATCACTAAATCTCTATTTCATGCACAGGCTTCTGCATTCGTTCTCTTACTTATGCCCACCCATTCTTCGTATAATTCATGTCTCCGTGGTCGTTGTGGGCTTCTGCTCGTTCGTTTGGGTCCATAATATGACGCATTGCTCTATGTGAACATGATTATAATGTAAAAATTGTTTTGTTGTGTACGTAATTATAATGCACTGATCTCTAATTTAATATTGTGAAAATTTCATGGCCCTGGGCAACAACGTGAAAAGCTATTGGAAACATTAGGAAAAACCATCTTTTGCACACTCCAACTATTTATATTTTAAGAAAAAACAAAATCGATTCCGTGTGTATAATGTTTCTCTTGATAATCGCCCCTCCTTGTCTTACCGCAATATATTCTCGGATTGTCAATATCGTAAGCGACTGCGGTCATCGCGCTCTTCATCAAAGGGCTTCAACAGGCCCATGGAAGGATGGCTCTCCATCTATCATAGCTTGATAGTTTTACATATACAATGTACTATCTGCGCGTTTGAAAATGTTATCAATCTTAAGAAATCGGGCTTCTTTACTTTTATGGGGTGGGAATGTATAAAAATGATTCTTTATGCTTCAAAGCGTCCATTTTTTTCTTCAAGTTGTAAATTGACGGGATAGTTCTCCACGAATCATTTTGGAGCACTCAGGCTAAATATATGAGACCTAAGCTATAGTCGAATATAATTCGTGTGTGTGATATAGGTTGGGATAGACATATAGTCTCGGCTACTGATACGTGTCATATATGCAGTGGCACTCCGTTTAAGGCCTTTGGCCACTGATATATACGTCGAATCCACAGTTGTACATGTTATGAAGTCGTTCTCGTGTGTGCTTGGTGCGAACACTAAGATATAGAGTGACGTGTGATCTCTACATTTGCATACTGCTATTCTGGGTCCATTCTGAATATGCATCTTCGAGATGAGCATCCGGTGATTCGGTCAAATCACCTAATCCTCACTTTCTCGTTATCCTGTGCAGTCCTCGCATCATATCATATACTATATCACTGCACGATCAACTCTCTCTTCCTTGTGCCAGGCCTCTCTCGAATCTATATATAGCAGTTCACATGTATTTGCTGGTTATCACGCGTTGCGTCTTCCGCCAGTCCTTGCTTCGTGGAGTCGTGAAGCTGCCAATTGAGAATAGAGAGAGGTGAGATTTTACATAATGGACTTGGAATATAATCTCCTCCTTGTGCATTTCATGAGATCAAGTAATACTGCAAAAGCTCTGTTTTGTCATCTGCAGACATAACTTTGTGCCTGTCGACCGACAGCTGATGATAATTTGATGGAATAAGAAATGTGCATATATTATTTGGGCGGTGAGATAATGTAGAAGGCTAATTGAATGTTATTTTGACGTTATGCACACTTAATAATTGGGGTCTATATTATAAACATTTAATCATCAAATAATGCCCTCGTCAATATTAGGGTGGTCATTTGTAAATGCTTATTCTCAACAGCTGGGAAGGAAAGCTGAATTTCACAGGAAAGTTTTTCCTGACATAGTGGCCGAGATTCAAAGTTTGTAAAATTCAATGACCCTGGGCTTGATGAGGATTTGGGTATAATCTCGAAAACAAGGACAAAGTTTTACAAATTTTGTAGTAAGTTTAATCTCTAAGCTTTTTGACATACTAATGAAATACTTTCTTGTGCTCTCAAGCTTGTTTATTTATGAGTGAGTGGCAATGGGCTTCTTGTTGAAAACTTATGCAATGAAATATGATCTGTATAGCAACTGGTTTTATAACATTAAATAATACTTATGGGATGTTTCTGGAAATATGTTTAGACATGTACGACGAGTTGACGTAATTTGTTGACACAATTGTTAAAATATGTACATTTTTATATAGCGTCAATCTATAGGTAGGGCTTGGTACATGCAAGTTGCATTTCTTCAAATATTATTCCCAAAGTGGCTAAGACATGCCAATGATTATTGAGTGATGTGCAGAAAAGGTCTCTCACAGTAATATGTTTGTGGTCAGAGACGTCGCTAGCTGATGTAAAATGACCATGGTTTCTGCAATGTCATGTTACATTGCAGTAGATCATTGTGCTCATCAGGTAATAATGTATGAGTATATCATATTAATTAGATGGGAGAACGCCACGTTTTATTTCTTTCTGAATGTATGCCATGATAACGAACTTTGGCAATGAATTTGAATTCCGTCATCTTTGGGTAATTTTTGTCAGAATACAGGTAAGAGTATTTTTCCTTTTAGATTTTCCAGTACTGATGTAAAAAATCTTGTAAAACGTCATTTTCAGTATTATATAGCTTGATTTAAATAGTTTTATAATCATAAGACTTTCATTTTTGAAAAGAATGAAATTGAGAATTATTCAAAAACTTTGTCCACATCAGTATTTATTAGACCATCCAGGATGATATTTCCCTTTTGCAAGCTTCTATAGTCTTTCATTCTTTTTACTATGATATTTCTACAGTGAATTAGTACATAATGGCAATTTCCTGTTATGTTGTGTGTGCATTTGTTCTATTTCTGTAGTATGTAAATAATTTGGGGTTTTCTTTAAATTCTACTGAAACCTCTGTTGTGGGTGAAGCAATCAGTAACTATATATACTTTATAGACTGAAAAATATTTTTTAAGATGCATAATGTTTAACAAGAAAACATTTGTATTCATGAATATTTTTTTTGGTGTTGATCTAACACAGCGTTACTGGGAAGGTGTGTGTTATTGTTCTAGAGAATTTATTACCTTTTAAATGCGACACCGTACCTCGGTATATCCCTTGAGCGGATTATATCGAAGATAATTTAACCACTTTGAACTACAGATTTTTCTTTTGTACAAGCAGGCAAAAAATCCAGTTGGTAAAATGGTTGAAGGGCGTGAATCTCGAGTGTTTTTGTTTTGAAGTGGAACAGGTTTTTTTTAGAAAAATGTACGTGGGTGTTGTAAAAGAAAGAGAATACAATGAACTGCAGTGCAATAACATTCGAGAATTAAATTTAAATTAACTATATATTTTTTACAAGAAGTATGTTTTATAAGATTAAAAGCATTGCTGAATCGCTAATTAATTTGAAAATTGATAAAACCTTTCTATTATTCAGAGGTCCAAAATTGGAGTTTTGGAGGAGAACTGCAATTTTGTTCTTAACAAACGAATACAGAGAGGCTGTGATCCTTCAAAACAGGGAGAAGTGTTAAATGGTAAAATCAGGATTCAACTGAGCGCCAACATCTGATGCACTGTCGTGTTGTTCTACAGGCGAAAGATAACCCCTGCGCCATTGGATATACATCTCTTGCACTCTGCAGTGCACAACTACAGGACACACCAACGCTTGACGATTCTCTGGGCTCAAACGGAATCATTCGTTACAGAATCATACAGTTGTACAGGTATATTTCTCTATATTTTTTATTTTCCTATTTTCCCATTCAGTGCCCAGGTTGGCCTTGGCATATGTCTTGATGATAGCGTTAACAATAAAGGTACATGATTGAATTTGCTAGCTTAAGTTACTAAAATCTGTGTAATAACTGATCTTTAATTCCTCGCCAGTGTCATTAACATAAAGATAGGAAATAAGCATTTACAGGGTCAATAGATTTACATACATTGTTATACATGTCATAGAGTGCTGTGATTTGAATACATACAGCTACAACATATTATAATGAGAGACATCCTCATTTCCATCAACTTAAACATACGTACTTTTATACTTTTGATTTCACCCTAACACCAGTACGGCTCCAAATTTCATCAACGTCGGCACACGAGCGCTCAACAAACAGTGGAAGGCGTTACTTTACGACGGGAAGTAGTGTGAGCATTTACGTGTTTTAAATTGTAGTTGTTGGGTGAAACACTTTTGATTGATGCAGCCCATCAGAGAGTGCGTTAAAAATGTGTAGAAGTTCTCTGCAGAAGTTCTTGGTGTCTACCAAGGGTAAGTCTATTTAGTTTACCAGCGGATGCTAGGCAAGGACAATTAGAGGCAGTTGTCCCAAAGGGAAAAAATTTTGTATATCTGGTTTACACATAGGGAAATATTTTGTGGCTTCTTATTAATAAGCTAACAGAAACATATTTCCTATGACTAATTTAACAGCAGAATGTAAGTCACACCCATAAGCATCCACCATGCACCTCTACTCTGAAAAAAAACTACAAGACTCTCACCACCAATTCCTATCAGATATGTTTACGATACAAAAGGGATTCATGAGGGTTACAGGAACTTCACATTAACACTTATCTATACTATCAAAAGTCAGAGCTTTGGACAAGTGTTTCACCATAAAGAGGACCATTTCTTCTTTTCCACAACACGCAACCCTGGTCTTTTGAGTTTAAGGAAATGAGAAGCGTTTTTTGTTGAAGATTATTGAAATTAGGGGGGGGTTTTCTTTATGGTGGTCTATATATGACCAAATACCCCATACTCTATGGATTAGTATATAACAGGAAAATGAAGAAATCACAGTGATTTGCACTTTGTGAAATCGTTTTAACGGATCGCGGTTACACGACATTGACCCACTCTTGTTCTTATACTGTCTATCTCTAGTTGTGTCAAATGACACCGAAATAATTATTGATAAAAAGAAGGATTACGAAAAGGGATCATGCGCAACTTCATCACCGTACACACCCAGCCTTGGGTGCGTGCTGCAGTGTGAATTTTGAGCTCGCTTTTTGTGGAAAACTGATTTCCTCTAAGTTTCTTGCCATATATATGTCTCTTATATTATTGTATTTCGTGCCCATGAATGTGTGTTCACAATGTTAGTGAAGCTGAAAAAGAAAAGGTGATGTCTTTCTTAGATAGCATGTGCCAGATGATTGACTGATGGTTCTTTAGATGATTGGTTAAGGTTTATGGTTTATTTTTTACTTTTGCTGCTTCAGTCCAAGCCAACAAAGGCTTACATCTATGTCTCTGTGATCAGTTTACTGTATTTTGGCGTTAAATGGTTTTTCTATTCAACATTCAACCGAACATAAAAATTATTATTGTACCCAAGGCGTCTCGTACACGGCGGTAGTAATATGGCATGCTTTGTTAGCAAGACTCCTCAGCTACTCACAGACAATATATCGTCTTTGACTAGGGCCGCAAATAAGGCGCCTAGTCTCACACATAAAGACGATAATGTTAGCATTCTGACAGGCGGTGGTCGGAGGAGACCACAATCAGATAGCTTTCCGATTTATTAACATTCTTTTCTGATGACTTCACTCCTCAGTTCATGAATCAGATATTTTTATGTTAAGTTA
>CAJDSM010024019.1:4315-14458 GCA_903981925.1 Ostrea lurida | reverse complement strand
AGGGAAATGTTTTCCCATGTAAAAAATATAGATTTATTTTAGTTTAGAAAAGGCTTTAATTTAAAACATGATGCAAGAATAAAACAGGCAATCATAATACACCAATATCTCATTTCTATCGATCGATGCGAGGCTTCGCTCGAGACACTCGTCGGAGATTTGCGGAGACAGCCGACCTCGGGTGTCTGGTGCTAAATTATCGCGTGATACCAATAAAAGTAAAACGCAATTTTTCATGTATGTTTCGAGTAGTTCATGTATATTTCTAAGTGTTGAGTGTAAATGCATTAGTTGAGGATTCAAAACATTATTATTATTGGGGGGGGGGTGCATTTCGAATCTTGGTTTACAATCAAAGTCCAAGTTGCGGAATTAACAAAAGGCATTTATTTTACGCAGAAAAGTTTTGTACCACGTAAAAATTCATTTCAAAGTTTTGAAAGTTGTACAAGTTAGCTAGAATGTTAAATATGATCTATCTGCATAAACATGCTTACAAATTTCTCTTGAAAATGAAACAAGTGAGTTTGCGCTTCTGTTGACGCTTGCCAATGTGTTTCTTGTAATACCACATGTACCTATTTTCATGTCATAAAGGCATGACAACGTTTTGAACTGAAAAATGTTCAAATTTTAGATGCCATTTTAATTGTTACAAGCTGACTAAAGGATTTCATAATTGTCAGGAAAAATAATTACACTATCTTGACTTCACACTGACATACAGCACTTAATAATATTTTGTTATATGTAACACAAGGCCGAGCCAATGATTTGCTAATACTATTATGAATATTAGCTAACCAAACGTTCATTTAAAGCCATTTTTTCTTTTCAAATTAGACACTTCATTCTACAACCACAATTAACGGTCTATGTTTCTTGACATTTCATATTCTTTTAAACAGTTCTTTTCTACGAAAGCAATCTTTTTTAATCATAACAAGCTTGGGCCTTGTTTACATTTGCAAACATTTTGACGCTGTATCTTACCCTGTAACTCAAAAAACACTAACTTCCAATAGTTTTACTGATAACTAGAAATAGCTCATTAAGCATCTTTAAAGTCAAAATTGTCAATCAAAATTAAACATTTTTTAGTTCAAAACGTGTCCATTTCACTTTATTAAGCTAGTAAATTGCATTTTAAAGTAGCGGTAAAAAAACTTGATAATTCTGGCAGTTGAAACACAATATTGGTGTGAACAATTTATCAAGAAATAAATCTTATAATTATTTTTAATCACCCTCTTAACAACAGTAGGGCCAAAGCACTTTCGGTTCATATAAAAAAGCATTCTCTAAAGAAATGCAAGCCGACAATACATATTGTAAACCACTCCCATCTTAAATTTCATCGAAGTCTCAAAGTTTTCAATCTGGATACAAGTGCTTATATCGGAAAGTAAATGAAAACAGGAAAATTGCTTTTCAATTAATAAACGGTATAAATGATCAATTACGTCCCAGCCACAAATCTGTCAACATAAGGTCTTGTAAATTAAGGCACAAGATCTTTAATTTTGTGATCAATTGCTGAACTGCAGAGGTGTGGTGGAAATATGAATAGTAAATGTATTAACAAACATAGTTCTTACAGAATGTGAGACGTTTTTGGCACGCTTGTGAGAGAAATGTATTTACCCGACGCTATGAGACAGATTGTGGTCAAAATTAATTTTCATATGAAATGTGTACTTCCGGACGGTTACAGAGAACATCTCGTTCCGTGAGTCAAGAAATATTATTACACATGTAACAATTATAATCAAAAAATTAATAATTATGCTATTATGTACGATTAAAAAAGACATCCATTTAAAACACGGACATAAAGAACATTGACATTCACTCAAACTGGATAACCACTTAAATGTGTCCATTCTTGCCATGATTATTATTATTTCTATTTACGAAAAAAGTGCAGTTTGTCTATGTTAATAGATTATACTTCTGTTTTTGGATGTCCAGACATCTTTAAGATCTGGTGGCAACAATGCGCATTTTCTTATCTTCATCAACTGAATTTAAATTCAAATGACGGAAAAAAGAAATATCATAAGGTTTGGGCGCACATTGAATTCACTCAACTATTGCCTAATTAGTGACCATCCATTACAGACTTAACATTTAATTGGGACATAAAAGAAGAAAAAGGATTATCGTTGCTTGAATATCGTATACAAATACATATGTTTAGAAATAAATATCTACGGAAGACAGTAATCATTCTAGACCTTGAAATAGAATTCTAACACATATATTCAATCACAAAAGGTTACTATACAATTACCCTTATTTTTATATCTGTCAATTGAAGAACATAATTTGCGAAATGCGCCATCTGGTGCATCAATCAAGAGCGTACCAGTATGTAAATGGCAAACATAACGAACAGATGATCAATCTCGCACAGTCTAATAGAATTACAAAAACAAGAGTTGGGCATAACACGGACCCCTGGACATACCAAAGGTGGATCAGTACCTAGAGAGTAAGACCATTCACCCTGTTGACGCGTCACCACCCTCCGTAACCCATAGTCCTTGATCAGGATAACGAACACATCCGTAGGAAAATCAGCCTGTGTGAATAACGCTAACAATGGTTCATGAAAAAACATCAGACACATTGCCAAATGGCAGGTCATATTGGGAAAATTAAATATGTTTGATAGACGACCATAAAATTTACCAAAATGCGCCTATTAAACGTGACTGTTGAACCCCTGCGACAAAACTTGTCTGCAAGTAGCCCTGCCTCGATCAAAAACTCATCGTCGCAAAAGCTCTGCGATACTCGAAAAGTTGAGAAGACATACAACACCCTATGCATAATTGATTGACTGGAAATATTGACCATAAATATGGGAAGCTTGACTAGAGACAGCTGCCCAAATTTCCTCCGTCCGTTTTGCATCAAGTCGAGTAGCTTAGTTGACCCGTAAATGTCCAATGTTCCAATCAAATCCCAAAGTACGAAGCAAACATGGGAGACTCCTTAGTGTCTTTATTTTCTATTGTTCGTTGCGGATATATTGAATCCCACTATGAGCAATGAGAAACTCATTAATAATGATAAGATAAACGTTCATCCCAACTATATCCCCGACATGTCCCGAATAAAGACCAACCTGCTTAGAGATTTTCCCTTCCTTTTTATATGAAAATTTAACAAACAAAAATACAACAACATAATTATATAGAATAAATTCCTAACATCAGCCAGTCCAATACATACGTGACACTCTGTACACATTACGTGTGCCCTACCGATCCCTTCGACCACCCAAAATTGACCATAGTAAATTACCTCTTTAACTACCCACCTTAGGAAAGAATGCACAGTAAAACCTGATAATTAAGAAATAACTTGATCGCACCACGTACTAAAGAACTGCGCAACTGGCCAATAATTAAGATAAGAATAGCCTCCTACCTACAACGTGTGCCCTACCACCAAAACCGTCATTTCCTCTGTGATCCAGAATGACTCGTGTCCACACCCATCTTCCACAGTGTCTCACTTCGTCAACGCTGAACGAGTCTACTATAATACTTACCCGCATCTGCGACCCAGACGCACCATAGTCACTACACAATTAATATCTAAATAATATCGCTGCCTTCCACTTCAAGCCTCATTTCTATACTCGTGTCGTGTATCGAATGGTCTAGCTCACGAGATACTGCATCCATCCATCGCCTCTCACCTACTCTCCACTCCTCTCCATCACTACATCGCTTCGTAACGCACATCCTATAATCTCCATTACATACATCTCTTCCATTCCACCACTAGAGTACCATTATGTATGTGATTCCTGAGATTAGAGACTGAGAAGAAGAGATGAGAGAGAGAGAAGAGAGACGAGAGAGGAGCGATCAGAGAGTGCGACGACAGCAAACCTAGCAGTGTCTGTATAGCTTCTCACTAACCTTCATATACTCATAAAAATCTTAGTCAACACACTAAACTCACCACTCACAGTGATGGTACTCACTCTCCGTGTGATCATCCATCGTGCTCTCAGATGTGGACACTAGCGAGCCATCTGAGTAACATGCCTCACTCCCACCCGCCTCGTGTGAGTGAGCACTCTACACTCAGTCTCTACCAGCCCAGATCACTCCTCAATAACAGCCTACATCAGACCATCTATCACTACCTCATTATCTAAATCAAAGCCCTGATCCGAAACCACTAGGACACGGATAGCCTCCTCTGTATACTCTAATGGTATGTTCGAAAATTGTTTTATTTTTTTATTTATTTTATTATTTTTTTTTATTTATTATTATATTATTTTTATTTTTTTTTTTTTTTTTACAAATTGTCATTTATAAATCATATAAAAAAAAGAAAAATCTCCTAGTCGTGGCCTTGAATACTTTCGTACTATATTCTTTGATTATTACTACAAGAACTATTGATTCTCCATTCATATAAATGTTCGATTACATAACTAAGATCACCAACGAACTAGCAATAAAAGACACCACAGAGTCTCCCATGTCTGCTTCGTACTTGGATATTTTACATTGAACATTGACATTAACGGCAAACTAACTACTCGACTTGATGACAAACGGAACAGTTGCAGCTTCTCCATGTCAACTTCCCATATTTATGTACAATATTCCATCATCATCTGCATATGGTGTGTATGTCTCTCAACTTATCTATACGCAAGAGCTTGTTCTGCGTACGATCAGTTTTTGAATCGAGGCAGCTACTTGCAGACAAGTTGTTGTCGCAGGGGTTCAACATCACGATTTATAGGCAGCATTTCGTAAATTCTATGGTCGTTATAACAATTTAATTTACAATATGACCTGCCATTGAGCCAAATGCTGTCTGATGGTTTCATAACCATTGTTAAGCCGTTATTTCACACACTGATTTGACTACGTATTGTTCCGTTTACCCTGATCAAGACTATGGGTTACGGAGGGTGTACCGGTCAACAGGGGATGCTTACTCCTCCTAGGCACCTGATCCCACCTTTGGTATGTCCAGGGGTCCGTGTTTGCCCAACTCTTGTTTTTGTATTCTATTTAGGACTTGCGAGATTGATCACTGTTCGTTATCTTTGCCATTACATACGGTACCAATTTTAGATGCACCAGATGCGCATTTCGACAAATTATGTCTCTTCAATGACAGAATAAAAAATAAGGTACATGTATATAACCTTTTGTAATTAATATAGTGTTAGAAAAATCTATTCAGAGTTAGAAATGACTTATGTCTTCCCGTACAGATATTTATTTCTAAACATATGTATTGTAATACTGTATATTCAAAAGAAACGATATCCTTTTTTCTTTTATTTCCCAATTAAATGAAACTAAGGATGGTCACCTAATTAGCAATGTTGAGGAATTCATGCGCCCAAACCTTATGATTATTTCTTTTTCATCATCATTTTGAATTTAATTCAGTTGATAACATAAAAAATGCGCATGTTGCCACCATCTTAAAGATGTCTGACATCAAAAACAGAAGATATATTAACATCAGAAAACCGCACTTTTTTTCGTAAATTAAAAATAATAAATGCATGCAAGAATGACACATTTTAAAAGTGGATATCCAGTTTGAGTGAATGTCAATGTTCTTTATGGTCCCGTGTTTTAAATGATTCTTTTTTAAATCCGTACATATAGCATAAATATTAATTTGTTTGATATATAATTGTTACATGTGTAAATTAATATTTCTTGTACTCACGGACAGATGTTCTCGTGCAACCCGTCCGGAAGTCACATATTCAATGGAACAATTACATTTCTGACCACAATCTTCTCCATAGCTCGGGTAAAACATTTCCTCTCACAAGCGATGCCAGAAAACCCGTCTGCACATTCTGTAGACATCGTTTTAATACCATTATAAACTACTCATATTTCACACACAACCCTCTGCAGTTCAGCAATTATCACAAAATTAAAAGATACTTGTGCATTAATTTCACAAACCTTATGTTGACAAGATTGTGGCTGGACGTAATTTATCATTTATACCCGTGTTATTATTGAAAAGCATTTTCTATGTTTCATACTTTCCATATAAGCACTTGTACTCCAATTGAAAACTTGAACGAAATTCATGAAATTAGATGGGAGTGGTTACATATGTAATTGTAGGCTTGCATTTCTTTAGAGAATCTTTATATTAACACCCAAGTGCCTTTGGCCCTACTGTTGTTAAGAGTGGTGATTAAAAATAATTATCAAGATTTATTTCCTTGAAAATTGTTCACCCATATTGTTGTTTCAACCTTGCCGTAATTATCAATATTTTTTACCCTACTTTAAAAATGCAATTTACAGCTTAAAAAGTGAAATGGACACGTTTTGAACTAAAAATGTTTGAATTTAGATTGACAATTTTGACGTTTAAAATGCTTAATGAAGCTATTTCTAGTTATCAGCAAAACATTGAAAGTTAGTTTTTGAGTTTACAGGTAAGAACAGCGCTCACAAATCTTTGCAATGTAAACAAGCCCAAGCCTTGTTTATGATTACAAAAAGATTGCTTCGTAGAAAGAAACATGTTTTAAAACAATATGGAATGTCAGAAACACTAGACACCGTTTAAATTGTGTTTAGAATGAAGTTCTAATTTGAAAAAAAAATGCTTTAAATGGAACGTTTGGTAGCATATTCAATATATGTAAGCAAATCATGGCTCGGCCTTGTTTACATAACAAAGAATTATAAGTGCTGTATCTCATTGTAAGTCAACAGATTCACGTTAAATATTTTCCTGACAATTAGAAATACCCTAGTCAAGCATTGTAAACATTAAAATTGGCAATCTAAAATTTGAACATTTTCAGTTCAAAACGTGTCCATGCCCCTTTAAATGACAGAAAAATAAGGTACATGTGTATACAAGAAACACATTGACGCAAGCGTCAAACAGAACGGCCGCAAAACCACTTGTTTCATCAAGAGAAATTTGTAAGCATTTTCATGCAATAATCATATTTAACATTCTACTAACATTGTACAACATTTCAAAACCTTTGAAATGAATTTTTAAGGGTACAAACTTTTCTGCGTAAAATAAATGCCTTTTGTTAATTCCGCAACTTGGACTTATATGTAAACCAAGATTCGAAATGCACCCCCCCCCAATAATAATAATGTTTTGAATCCTCAACTAATGCATTTACACTCAACACTTAGAAATATACATGAACTACTCGAAACATACATGAAAAATTGTCGTTTTACTTTTATGTTATCACGCGATAAATTAGCACCAGACACCCGAGGTCGGCTGTCTCCGCAAATCTCCACGAGTGTCTCGAGCGAAGCCTCGATCGATCGATAGAATGAGAAATTTGTATTATGATTGCCTGTTTTATTCTTGCATCATGTTTTAAATTAAAGCCTTTTCTAAACTAAAATAAATCTATATTTTTACATGGGAAAACATTTCCCTACTAAGAACACTACAATTACACATTTAATCTATATCTATTTCTTACACATAATAGGTTCGCAGAAAACACATAACCACTTATAGTTTTCATATTCATATAACCGACCGCCTTCTGGCGGCCGGTAATAAACTTTGATATTGTGTTAAAAATGTATTCAGGGGCTGTGAATGAAACAAAGTTGCAATTTGTCTTCTAATACAGAAATCGATTTCTCATAAAATGGTATATATTCAAAAGAACGATATCCTCTTTTCTTCTTTAATGAAATCTTAAACTTATTATTAATTCTATCGATGATTTTGGTTAAAGTTACAGAAAAACGTATCCACAAAAACACATTTTTTACAAACAAAATAAAAAGCTAGAGCTGATGTTTAGATATTGCTTTATTTCGCTGTATCCCAGTCATAATGCACGTATAAGTGCAACTCCATCGTCGTCGACAGCAAGTTATAACTTATCTAGATGATCGAGCGATTTCGAGAGCTTGTCACATGCTGCTACATGCAAGATATTTTGATTGAAATTAATTGTGCTTGATAGTCTGTGTTTTAAATGATTTTTCTTATTTAATACGTTTAGAATAACTATTCAGTTGTTTCATTATAATTATCTCATGTGAAATCAGTATTATTGTACTCACGGACAGATGCTATTTTACAACCCGTCCGGAAGTCACACATTTCAATGGAACAATTACATTTCTGACCACATTTTTCTCCATAGCTGGGTAAATACATTTCTTCATGCACGCCGAAGCCAGTAAACCCCTCTGCACATCCTGAAAAACATCGTTATTATAACATAATTAATACTATTACAATAAAAGCAAATATACGAAGAGTATAAATCGTCGCAAGTCCCAACAAAAAAGAGTTGGAAAATAACGATCCCCTGACACCAGAGGTGGGATCATATCCTAGGAGGATAAGCATCCCATCTGTCGACCGGTCACACTGCCGTGGGCCATTGTCTTGATCAGGTAAACAGATTTATCCGTATTCAAATCAGTATATGAAACGGCTGAAACAAATGCCATGGAAACACGTCAGACAGCAATTTATCCAATGGTAGAATGCGTTGAACAATGGATTCCCAGCGATTGGCCATACTGGCCTAAAAATCCCTCCCCAAAACCCCACCAAAAAGCAAAAAAAAAAAAAAAAAAAAAATAAAATAAAAAAAAAAAAAAAACAAAAAAATAAAAAATACATCGACTTCAGATAGCTGCAGAGTGTGTCTACAACTTTGGCTCTCTTTTGTAATTCAGAATAGTATTATCGAAAACGAAAGTATGCTTTTGATGAGTCTTACAATACATTCATATTCAAGTAAAATTCAATTATAGCTTACAGACTTCACCTTATTAATGAATCAAAGGTGCGAGCAGAAGCTCGGAGCAAGCGTTTGGGTTTTTTTAGGAAACAATATGCATGTAAATATGAATGCGTTTCATTGCGGCATGGATACAGTCATATAATTGCTGGAATTCTCTGCAAAGAAAAAAACGTAAAATAAATAATAAATAATTTAGCTGAAAATACATGACGCACTAGCTGCAAGTCTTCAAACCGTTCTGTATACATTCTTAAAGCTGTAAATATGTGTTCTTTCATGAAAATGTAAGTTATATTAACACTTGAAGTTACTTAAAGTCTATTCCATTCATTAGAATTTGAAAAAAAAGTATACAAGTAGATTACCGTTACAGTTGTTATTTCTCGTCATCCCAGATCAACCAGGCAATAATGCATTTGATAATCTTACAACAACAAATGTGGTAATTAATATCAAAAGAATTCTCTCTCTCTCTCTCTCTTCTCTCCATCTCTCTCTCTCCTCTCTCTCTCTCTCCTCTCTCTCTCTCGTCTACAAGATCAAATTATTCATTCTTCCCTTGAGCAATTTTGTTGAATTGAAAAAGTATGTCGAAATATACAAGGTAAATACCAAATCTCTTTTGAATATGGAAAACCATTTTCATTTGTGATTTGTTGAGTGGCAACCACAAATCTGCTAAATAAGTACTCCGCACAATGACGTGTTTCCTAACGAACGATTCAACGGAAATTACAGATACGTTTCGATTAAGACTAGGAATTATTTGCAGCTGCACAAGTTACACACAAGCAGATTGATTTTGAAACTTTGATGATGAAATTCATTTGTTTTCAGTGGAAGGTAACATTTCTTAGGAGCAAGATTATTATCACCTGCACAGTAGATAGTTTTTCGCCTGAGATGACAACTGCTCGTTGTCGTTGTCTTTTCTGAACCATTGAGACAGAACTATCTTACACGGTCAGATTGCATTTGTTATGTGGCTTATCTTCACAAATGCAAAATTGGAGTAATCATGTATATAATTTTATGAAGTATCATAATATTATATTACATACAATTCTGATATGCCGCACAGATCATGATACGGTAAATCACAAGTTATTGACGAGAACTTTATTTACGCGTAACTTTGCGGGACTATTGGAATTCGAAAGAATTAGACTCTTGCAAAGAATATAAATTCTTTTCACATGGAAGACGTCGAGCAATTGTAATTCGCAAAATACATCTTTTGATTGGCGCAAAGATAAGTATCATGATTAAAGTGACATATATCATCATAAACAAAAATGACGTCTCAATATTTTCATTACTGGATACTGAGTAGATCAACGTGACTGGGT
>CAJDSM010024010.1:0-22160 GCA_903981925.1 Ostrea lurida | reverse complement strand
TGTACGAGGCCGTTCAAAAAATACGTTGACTTTTGTCTTAACTATTTATATTTAACGTCATATTTATAACCAAATTTGGTAGATATGTTTTAACCATAAATCCAGTAATTTTTTATCAAAAACTTCCAATATATTCCCGATATATCTAAAAGTTGTTTCAGATTTAAAGCTGTGAAAATGGGGTCACGGAGCACGTCGAAATTTGGTACTATACAAACATACACTAATATATGTTTAAAGTCATATCTCTGACAAATTGCACTAAAACGAAAAAAAAAATAGATGCTAAAACAAAAATTGTTACCGTCATTTCACGATTAAATTTTGACGCAATATATTGCTTCGTTGAACGGAAATTGCTATAGAGGCGAAGTAGTCCTCGTAAAAAAATGCACAGAAAGTTGACGTTGCATGACGTTACGGAGCAGCGAGTAGCGATAGCATTTTTATTGCCGTCAAGAGAAATCCCCAATACAAACTTTTAATGTGCTAGACAAAGAAGAAAATACGTTAAAAGACAGGTCTACATTTCTTTATAAATGACATGGAGGTTTTTGAGAGGTACAAACTCGGTACAGAATGATTGACGACCTAGGGAGAGAGCGAATTATCAGTAAAAATCACGTCGAAAGACTTCAATAACATCATGGTTTTCCTAGTGTAATTTAAGTAGAGTAACAAGGTAGAAAAATTGAAAAGTCCCGACGAAACTTTAAACCTTATACTATTCGAACAATTGTTAACCAACTAGATGTCAAGTACTATAGAGATAATTTTTATGAGTTGGTAAGGCGCTACAGACTTCGAGTAAGATGTTATATATAGAAGTATTTATTTTTGAGAAACTGTGAAATACTTTATCGTGACGTTATGGTATAACGTTATCGTTGCTCCGTGATGACGAACAATGCTGGGTTTTAAATTTTAATATCACCAGTTCCATCTAATCAAATGCGATGAAAATTATACATTCATAGAATATATGTTTAAATAACATAAAAAATGTATTGACTTTAAATTTCTTATAAATAATTTGAAAAAGAGGCATTTTCTACGTATTTTTTGAATGGCCCTCGTATTAATCTAGAATTCGTACACTTTTTTAATTCACTACAAACCAAACTCCTTACTTCCGGTTCACGACAACCAAAACTCCTTACTTCACGACAACCAAACTTCCCGTACACGACAACGCATACTCCTTACTTTCGGTACACGGACAACCAAACTCCTTACTTCCCGTACGTGTTCGAAATAGGTGTACGTCATTGTTGGTTTTTATATATCGCAAATTGAACAAAGCATTGTAATAGGAATTTTCTTTCCTAAGAGAAAAAATCTAGGACAACTCTGACGTACTATCGCTCGTTACACTGTAGCCTAGACCAAAATACCTCAAAAAAAAAAAAAAATTCACATGGCACGACTAAATCAAAGGATGGGTAAAATATTACACATTTATTCCTCTTGAGGGAAATTTTGTGATTTTAATTCAAAAGGCATGAGTACTAAGTAGTATTAAACATTCAAAAAATATTTCTGCGTGTGCTAAACCGATAGGCTTTTATGCTCCATTATTTCCATCAGCTTGTAGATTTAAAAAAGCACGTGTCCTTTTTGTTCACCACGCCGTAAAAATGATCAAATTAATGAAGATATCAGAAATCTGGACATAATGGTAATGCACAATGAGTTTGTCGACAATCTTTAAATTGCTGGGAATACAATTAATGCTGTACCTGGCCGCAATCAATGTTGGTGAATAATAAATAACGTGTTCCGTTGTCCTCTTCAGTTTACGCTCAATGGCCCGATGTCACGAAACAGGACACTCGATACAAAAACGCTTTCTATCAACAAGTTTTAATATAGGGGTTTGTACTATTTATTCCACTACTGTAAACAATCACCGACTGGTTTTTTTTTTTTTTCACATTTGCATTAGATTCCAAGAAAAAAATTTCATTTTACTACTCCTTTCATTTAGCGAAGACATTATTTTTTGTATATCATGAATCTTATGCATTGTATTTAGTATTTGAGTCTTTCAGGCATGTGACAAAAAATGCAATTGGAATTCAAAAGTCCCCAGACAACTGTTAGGGAAAGAATTGATTACGCCATAAATGATAAAAACTGAATGGATGAGTCACGTGCAGAAATCACAATTGGTAATATTGAGACAGCCATGGAATTGCTTGTCGGTACCAGTGCTTTATGCTTCGTTTGGCCCGCTCGATGGAACTCAGAACACGGTTTTTCTTGTGCAATCAACATTTCCGGCGTCCCCAAAGTCTCCCTGATCTAAGCGATGTAATGAGAGACTGTAAATGGTATTGATTTTGCTTATAAATGCTTCAATTGGTAGATTGAGCATTTCATTTAAAGGCAACGGCCCAATAATCCATAATAAAGTTTTTGTACACAAAGCACGGTCTTAATTTGGCGACTTTGGGTATAAACCGGAGTTTGTCCCGCTTCTTAGACCGGGGTCATTGAGAAATACAGACTCTGAAATAGGCCTGATTCCGGAAAAGGGCATTGAACGACGCGAACATATTTCAAACACAGATCTAGAAAAAAAAAAGGACTCTATCTTCCTCATCTCCGCAACATCATCAACGTAAAAGTACAGAGAAATCAGAACGTCTTTCGCAAGAAACAAAACGGTGACATGCCAGGTTATTGACTCTGTTACAATTCAAGATCCTGCGCATGTGATATGTATAAGAGTCCCGAAAGATGTGGTTTTATATAACAAGTTCAAAAGAGTGCAAGAAACAACACCTTATAATGTTTTCAGGAATGGCTGCATTAAGTGAGTGCTTATAACTATAGTGAAACAATACAGCTGACATTTCACGAAAAAAGCTAAAAGATGTTATTGGCCCACTTTTGTCCAGCAAGAACCCCCCCCCCGCCTTTTTTTTAAATTCAGGACTGAAATCTCTAGAATATTTAGCATCCATTCTGCAAAGCTTAGATTTTTTGAAATACCACATGACCTCAGTTTATTATATATACATGCACTTTAAACCGTGAAAAAAGAGGTTTTATATCCTTCAGATGGTGCCCTCTTTAAGAAAGGAATTAAGCATTTTATTAAGTGCACTTAAGTTTGGTGTCATCAGTTTTCGTGGCATCTGTCACAGGCCTACTGCTTCTATGGTGCCAAATTTAGTAGAAAACTACCGTATGTTTCTCACCCTTTTTGAGCAAATCATTACACTGCCCAGATCATTGACCACCCGACTCTTGGTCAGGTCATACTTAACGGTAAAAGAATACACCCTTTATGTGACCTGTTATACTGTAATCTGGAAGAAAATTTCGAGAAGAAAATGCAAAGCTTAGCTAGCTGACCATAATCGAATACAACAAACCAACCGTATGAAGAATAAGAAATATTCCAGTGGCAGAGGAATGCCTTGGTAATGGCAATTCATTTGTAATTTTCCAGGCTTTTCAACCAAATATTATAACATAATTAATACAAACAAGGAAGATATGCGTTGTATTCTGACCTTAATGTCAGTAAAAGGAACAAAAAATCTAAACCCACACTAATCTGCAGATTAATGACGGAGAATGTAAACATGTACCTTTATTACTGGCATCTTAGTCGGTTTTAACCTTTATTGTATAGAAATTAACTGTAGAAATCCATGCCAAGATGCACTTCATAAGTTTGAAATCAATGCAATTTGCCGGCAGGAATACAATTTCAAAACCAAAGAAAAATAATGCTTCGGTTACAGCTCGTTTAGGCATCATAGTCGAATCATAACCCACTTATGGACACGGAAATCAAGACAGTGGAGTTTACCTTCTGGAATACTCGGAAGTGAGGCAATCACGACCCATCCACGGATTTTATAACAATGTATACAAATTCATATAAAATAAGAAAATCGCAATTCATAAATACGCGCTTTAAAGAGGAATAACACATTAACTTAAACTTAATTCTAAAGATCCATACCTTACGCCATGTGCGGTTGGTTTAAGATGAAATCTGCATTCATGTGTTACCTCATATCCTAAACTTGGTACCCGTTTGATTGATGCTACAACACAAAGTGTAGCGCGATGCGTTACCTCAAAGCGCGGACCAGTTTACTGCATATGCGCGTATGCTGTACTAGACTCACGACAGCACCTGATCACGTGAAGATACGAAACTGATTAATCTCATAAAGCCTATAAAAACAAAATCTAAGAGTTGGGCAAAACACGGACCCCTGGACCACCCGAGTGTATGCAAGGTTTTGCCGGAAAGGAGTACGCACTTCCCTTGTCGACCGGTCACACCGCCGTGAGCCATTTATGATAAGGTAAACGAAAATCCGTGTTTAAAATAGCATGTTAACGAACATGCCTAAACAATTTGGTATGAAACACGTCAAACAGCATTCGACTTCAGTGAGCGCTTACATTTGCAACTGATATCTAGATATGACGACCATATGAAACTGTATTTAATTTGCCGAAATTTTGATTTTGAACGAGACTGTTGAAACCCCTGTTAATATCAACTTATTTATCAGTTGCTGCCTTATTTAATAAAAACTGATCACAAGTTAGCAGCATTCTCCAGCTCTACCGACATCAAATGAGACACCATTGCAGTATAAAACTAAAATAATGGGACGGTGATGGTAGACGCTAATTTCATTGTCGTTAGCATAAGTGTGTATGGTAGTTTGCCGATTGACAGTCATCTATGTTTAATAAAATAATTAAAATATGAGTAAGATATGGAAAGACTGATTGTGCGCTTTTATTTCAAGTTGAACACACATATGGATGAAAATTGTTAATAGATAAAAACGTCACCATATTATCGTGGAAGGAGAGTCGAGTGATGATGGCCACAAGAGATTGTTGTTCGTTCTCACTCGAGGAAAAGATGAAAAGTTTATAAAAAAAAATAAATTCTGCCCCATAAGAATAACTGAAGACACAACATAAGCACATTTTCTAGTACTGTGACATTACTTGACATGCATCTCAATTGTCAGAATACAAAGATTTTATCCATAAATAGATAATTTCAAGAGTTTGGTGCCTGTTGTTTAAAAAATAGAGTAAAGTCCTCATCCCGCAATTTTATCATTCTGCATTAATAGAAAAAGAAAATAAACTGTGTCACTAACTAGTATTCTTTTTTGTAGTTTATCTGGGGATTTGTTATTTCAAGTATCACGACGTGTACCTTTTATGATCGTGTTCAGTCTTTCTTAGTCCAAAAGTACCTGTATACCTATTTAGGTTCGTCATTTTTCTTTGTAGAATGTGTTTGTCAGTCGTTCGGCTACGTATGTGCGGTGGTCATTTCAAAAACTCTCACGATTGTTCTTTTGTTGGGCAAATAGATGCTTGATAAGACCTGATATTGACTAATTGAGCAACACTTATAAAATAAATGTTCATTCCTTTTACAGGCCCCAACACTCCCTTTCGAACGAATATGCTTACCGGATTGCTGGTCTGGATTCGGGTTTTTTTTGACCTTATCGCTTTATTTGCATATGTTGTGTGTTGTGTTCCTGTGGTAAACGGTCTTGCAGTATAGTCAGAGCAGTCAAACGAAAGGGTGGGTCCATCCCCGCCCCGTGGAAATTCACGACCATACCCGCGCCACCACCGCCAATACAGTCTCTACTACACGATCCAGACGGCGAGCTCGCTCAATCATGTAACATCGTAATAGACGATACACAATTCAGCACTGAAATTAATATAAATCAAATACACAGGTATTAAAAGAGGAAATTAAGATAATGTGATCATGAGACCTCAAATGGACTACCAAAATTGCATTGTGATTGTCTTTTATATGAATAACGGTTTTATGATAAATGTTATTGTGTATATATTTAGATTGGAATTAATTGTGAATAAATGATCGTTTTATCTTTGGCATCGTTTCCCATGTAAAGTCTCGTTCAAATATGTCTCCCAAGAACTTGTTATTTTTATGATACGCCTTTGTATATCCTTAGTGATAACCTTTCTTGCGATGTCAGCCGAAGATATACGCCTTCCTTGGTTGTTTCTTTCTTTTCTTTTTTTTCTTCTTCATGTTTTCGAGGACAGCGATAACGTTTGATCTCGCACGGCGTCAATGACCTCCACAGTTCTAATATTAATGGTTTCTCACCAGAGCATTGTATCGTCGGTAAGACAGTATCGAATCTGAACGAGGGCAACCGGAACCTTCGACAAAAGCGGAAGGTAGGATCAGGGTCCTGGAGGAAGTAAGCATCCTCTGCTGACCGGTCACACCCGCCGTGAGCCCGTGTCGAAACAAAGTAAACGGGGTACCCGTCGTCAAATCTAATAAGAAAATGACAGTCTAACAAAGGGTATGAAACAAATCAGTCACAAATTAACCAGGAAATCAAGTGCTCATTTCCTTGAGATTAGTGACTCTAAATTTTATTTTACTGTCGACTGGTCAAGACTTACTTATCAAATAAGGCTGTAATAAATGATCACTTTCGATCCACGTGATTCGGAGGGTCAATGGTGAAGAGAGTGTGAATGAAACCCGCTCGATACATGGAAGTTACGGGTCTTGCAATATGCCCCGAGGAACGAGGTGAACGGTGGGCTTGTACGAATACAGAATCGCACTCTAGCGTTATTGTAACGTCAATGCACAGTCAATATGTAGTATTCACCTGAAGTGAACGACATCTCAATTAAAAGAGGGCGGAGTTTTTGGAATGGTACAATAAAACAACAAAGTAAATATAAGCAATGAAGTCTTGTGTTTTGAAAGATGTATAGTCCTCATAAACATTACAACAGTATGTGCAACAATTTTCTAACGCTCGTAGATAGTTTACAATGCGCGTTATTCAAATTTGTATGCACACACCCGTTGCAGTTGTGAGATTATACCTTTAAAAAAATCAGCTTTCTGGCACTTCACATCCAGTTGGTGCCGTCTTTAAATATAAAATGGCGAAAGTAACAAAGTATTAAACGCAATCATAGTCCAAAAAACACATTCAAGAATCGAGTGTAGGGCAACATGGACCTTCGAGACAAAAGCGAAAGGCAAGAATCAGGTGCCATGGGGAGTAGCATCCTCTGCTGACCGGTCACACCCGCCCGTGAGCCCGTAGTCGAAAAAAGTTAAACGTCGTCAAATTAGTACGAAAATGATAGTCTAAACAAAGGGTATGAAACAAATCAGTCAACATATGACTTAGTGATAATTTGTAATCGCAAACAAGGTCATAATAGCGACCCGTAGAATTTGCGAAATGATGACTTTAAACGAGATTCGGGTATAACCCTGCAACCATCAATTCAACTTTTTGGTTGGGTAGTTAACCTCGCTTTAAAACAATCATCATACAATGAAGATTTTTGTTGTTATTTCAACCTGGAACGTAAAACTACACACAAAAGCAAACATAGATATAAGTAGCTTAGCCTAGAACGAAATCCATCTTTATAATATACTGGACAAACGTTGCAGTTTATCAGTGCGCCTCAGATTATAGAAACTGTCTAACATTGTAATTAAGGTTGTTACTCGTATGAATGGGTTTTCCAAGAACGGATAGGAATTTCTTCCCATTGTCGGTGTAGAGTTTTCAATAGCTGTACAGGTACATAAAAATGCAACAGACGAGAAAAAGCTTTGGGATTTTCCTCCAAAAAAATAAAGAGATGAAACTTGGAATTAAGTCTTGAGATGGGATCCAAAGGCGGGTGGGACCGGTCGACAGGGGATGCTTACCCTCTCTAGGCACTTTATCTCACTTTCTGGTGTATCCAGGCAGCCGTGTTTTGTCGCAACTGTTGTTTTTGCATTTTGTTTGGGATTTTACAAGACTGATCACTGTTCGTTATCTTTCGACTTTTCCTCTTACTCAAACTTTGACTGTTCAAACAAAAGACAATTCATACATAAGTTTTGAGATTTTTTCGACAAATTCAGCCGGAATTTGAGCCCGGGCCACTTGAATCTATAGGTTATGTGCTTTACTAACTGAACCTATTGCAACCGGCGCGACCGAATCCATCTGGTGCATTGCCCATTTTCCTGCCTCCCCGTTAACATTTTGGTTTTAGCATGGACAGCCCTAGGAACTGATAGGTGAGAACGCTTTGTCAGAGGAATACAAAGATTCTAGGTGGATGTCTTCAGGTGTTTAACATTTAAGGAGTGAGGAATGAGGTGATCAGACGGGTTCTATCAACGGGTGGCCAAAGTAGCTCAGTTGGCAAGATATTTAGGGGCCCGGGTTTCGAATCCAGAGGTTTGGGCCGTTGGTCATTTCTCCTTCTTCTTATACATCAAAGACATGCTAAGTGGCAGGCGTGTAATCTGTCTTCAAGCTTCTTCTGATGTTACGTTGTTGTGGAGTAAAAAGTTTCCTCTGAAATCAAAATTATATTAACTGTTTTCTTCTAATGAAACCTTTGTTTGACATTGCTGTACATAACGCAAAAAGCATTATCCAGAGGCATCATGCTGAAATGCTGATTCGTCTACACTATACCCAACAAAGAGGCACTCTTAATTCATGGGAGACTTCACCGCAAGAAGTTAAGTGTGGACTTCGAAGCTTGGGCTTCAATCATCGGACATTAAGGGGATGAAAAAATGAATGACAATGGTCAAAGACTTCTTGAGCTATGCTCCAATAAAATACTGGCTGTGACGAACACCTTTTCCAGCAAAAGACAGACACAAAATATCATGGCGACATTCAAAGATGTAAGCATTGGTCATCAGTTTGACATTATATTTTCCAGGAAGAGGGACCTGAACAATGTGAAGAACACCAATAGCATGCACAGTGCCGTCTGCAAAGCAGACCACACCTTAATATGCTCCAAGACCACCCTCATCCACCGCAAATGCATCACACCAAGACAAGAGCCTACCAAGTAATCAACCTACAGAAACCTCGTACAGTTTCTTTTCCCCAGAAGTAACTATGCAAACTCTAAGAATGGTTAAGTACTGGAAAACTCAGATGCAGCGATAGCATTTTTATTGCCGTCAAGAAAATCCCCAATACAAACTCTTTAAAGTGCTAGACAAAGAAAGAAAATACGTTAAAAGACAGGTCTACATTTCTTTATAAATGACATGGAGGTTTTTGAGAGGTACAAACCTCGGTACAGAATGATTGACGACCTAGGAGAGAGCGAATTATCAGTAAAAATCACGTCGAAAGACTTCAATAACATCATGGTTTTCCTAGTGTAATTTAAGTAGAGTAACAAGGTAAGAAATTGAAAAGTCCCGACGACAACTTTAAACCTTATACCTATTCGAACAATTGTTAACCAACTAGATGTTCAAGTACTATAGAGATAATTTTTATGAGTTGGTAAGGCGCTACAGACTTCGAGTAAGATGTATATATAGAAGTATTTATTTTTGAGAAACTGTGAAATACTTTATCGTGACGTTATGGTATAACGTTATCGTTGCTCCGTGATGACGAACAATGCTGGGTTTTAAATTTTAATATCACCAGTTCCATCTAATCAAATGCGATGAAATTATACATTCATAGAATATATGTTTTAATAACATAAAATAATGTATTGACTTTAAATTTCTTATAAATAATTTGAAAAAGAGGCATTTTCTACGTATTTTTTGAATGGCCCTCGTATTAATCTAGAATTCGTACACTTTTTTAAATTCACTACAACCAAACTCCTTACTTCCGGTTCACGACAACCAAACTCCTTACTTCACGACAACCAAACTTCCCGTACACGACAACCATACTCCTTACTTTCGGTACACGACAACCAAACTCCTTACTTCCCGTACGTGTTCGAAATAGGTGTACGTCATTGTTGGTTTCTATATCGCAAATTGAACAAGCATTGTAATAGGAATTTTCTTTCTAAGAGAAAAAATCTAGGACAACTCTGACGTACTATCGCTCGTTACACTGTGCCTAGACCAAAATACCTCAAAAAAAAAAAAAAATTCGACATGGCACGACTAAATCAAAGGATGGGTAAAATATCTACACATTTATTCCTTGAGGGAAATTTTGTGATTTTAATTTCAAAAGGCCATGAGTACTAAGTAGTATTAAACATTTCAAAAATATTTCTGCGTGTGCTAAACCGATAGGCTTTATGCTTCCATTATTTCCATCAGCTGTAGATTTAAAAAGCACGTGTCCTTTTTGTTCACCACGCCGTAAAATGATCAAATTAATGAAGATATCAGAAATCTGGACATAATGGTAATGCACATGAGTTGTCGACAATCTTAAATTGCTGGGGAATACAATTAATGCTGTACCTGGCGCAATCAATGTTGGTGAATAATTAAATAAACGTGTTCGTTGTCCTCTTCAGTTTACGCTCAATGGCCCGATGTCACGAAACAGGACACTCGATACAAAAACGCTTTCTATCACAAAGTTTTAATAGGGGGTTTGTACTATTTATTCCACTACTGTAAACAATCACCGACTGGTTTTTTTTTTTTTTCACATTTGCATTAGATTCCAAGAAAAAAATTCATTTTACTACTCCTTTCATTTAGCGAAGACATTATTTTTGTATATACATGAATCTTATGCATTGTATTTAGTATTTGAGTCTTTCAGGCATGTGACAAAAAATGCAATTGGAATTCAAAAGTCCCCAGACCACTGTTAGGGAAGAATTGATTACGCCATAAATGATAAAAACTGAATGGATGAGTCACGTGCAGAAATGCACAATTGGGTAATATTGAGACAGCCATGGAATTGCTTGTCGGTACCAGTGCTTTATGCTTCGTTGGCCGCTCGATGGAACTCAGAACACGGTTTTTCTTGTGCAATCAACATTTCCGGCGTCCCCAAAGTCTCCCTGATCTAAGCGATGTAATGAGAGACTTAAAATGGTATTGATTTTGCTTATAAAATGCTTCAATTGTAGATTGAGCATTTCATTTAAAGGCAACGGGCCCAATAATCCATAATAAAGGTTTTTGTACACAAAGCACGGTCTTAATTTGGCGACTTTTGGGTATAACCGGAGTCTTGTCCCGCTTCTTAGACCGGGGTCATTGAGAAATACAGACTCTGAAATAGGCCTGATTCCGGAAAAGGGCATTGAACGACCGAACATATTTCAAACACAGATCTAGAAAAAAAAGGACTCTATCTTCCTCATCTCCGCAACATCATCAACGTAAAAGTACAGAGAAATCAGAACGTCTTTCGCAAGAACAAAACGGTGACATTCCAGGTTATTGACCTCTGTTACAATTCAAGATCCTGCGCATGTGATATGTATAAGAGTCCCGAAAGATGTGGTTTTATAACAAGTTCAAAAGAGTGCAAGAACAACACCTTTATTAATTGTTTTCAGGAATGGCTTGCATTAAGTGAGTGCTTATAACTATAGTGAAACAATACAGCTGACATTTCACGAAAAAAGCTAAAAGATGTTATTGGCCCACTTTTGTCCAGCAAGAAACCCCCCCCCCTTTTTTTTAAATTCAGGACTGAAATCTCTAGAATATTTAGCATCCTATTCTGCAAAGCTTAGATTTTTGAAATACCACATGACCTCAGTTTATTATATATACATGCACTTTAAAACGTGAAAAAGAAGGTTTACTATCCTTCAGATGGTGCCCTCTTTTAAGAAACGGAATTAAGCATTTTATTAAGTGCACTTAAGTTTGGTGTCATCAGTTTTCGTGGGCATCTGTCACAGGCCTACTGCTTCTATGGTGCCAAATTTAGTAGAAAACTACCCGTATGTTCTCACCCTTTTGAGCAATCATCATACCTGCAGATCATTGACCACCCGACTCGTGGTCAGGCATACTTAACGGTAAAAGAATACACCCTTTATGTGACCTGGGTATACTGAATCTGGAAGAAAATTCGAGAAAATGCCAAGCTTAGCTAAGCTGAACCATAAGTCGAATACAAAAACACAACCGTATGAAGAAAAGAAATATTCAGTGCAGAGGAATGCCTTGGTAATGGGCAATTCATTTGTAATTTTTCCAGGCATTTTCAACCAAATTATAACATAATTAATACAAACAGGAGATATGCGTTGGTATTTGACCTTAATGTCAGTAAAAGGAACAAAAAAATCTAAACCCACACTAATCTGCAAATTAATGACGGAGAATGTAAATAGTACCTTATTACTGGCATTTAGTCGTTTGTAACCTTTATTTGTATAGAAATTAACTGCTAGAATCCCAATGCCAAGATGCACTTCATAAGTTTGAAAATCAATGCAATTTGCCGGCAGGATACAATTTCAAACCAGAAAAATAATGGCTTCGGTTACAGCTCGTTTATGGCATATATCGATATCATTAACCCACTTAATGGACACGAAATCATAGACAGTGGAGTTACTCTGGAATACTCGGAAGTGAGGCAATCACTGAACCACTCCACGGATTTATAACAATGTATACCAATTCAATAATAAAATAAGAAATCGCAATTTAAATACCGCGCTTTAAAGAGGAATAACACGATTAATTAATACTTCAATTCTAAACGATCCCGATACCTTACGCATTGGGCGTTGTTTAAATGAAATTGCATTCATGTGTACTCATATCCTAAACTGGTACCCCGTTGATTGATGCTACACACAAAGTGTAGCCGATGCGTACCTCAACAGGCGGACCAGTTTACTCATATCCGTATCTGACAGACTCACGAGCACATGATCACGTGAAGATAACGAAACGTGATTAATCTCATAAAGCCTATAAAGAATACAAAATTAAGAGTTGGGCAAACACGGACCCCTGGACACGCCAGAGGTGGGATCAGGTGCGGAAGAGGAGTACGCATCCCTTGTCGACCGGTCACATCCGCCGTGAGCCCATTGTATTGATAAGGTAAACGGAGAAATCCGTAGTTAAAATTAGCATGTTAAGAACAGCCTAACAATTGGTATGAAACACGTCAAACAGCATTCGACTCAGTGACGGCTTACATTTGCAACTGATATCAATTAACGACCATATGACGATTATATAATTTGCGAAATTTTGATTTTGAACGAGACTGTTGAAACCCCTGTAATATCAACTTATTTATCAGTTGCCTGCCTTGATTTAATAAAACTGATCACAAGTACAGCATTCTCCAGCCTACCGAATCAGATGAGACACCATATGCAGGTGATAAAAACTAATAAGGGACGTTGATGGAGAAGCTGATGTCATTTCGTTTAGCATAAGTGTGTATTGGTAGTTTGCCGATGACATGTCATCTATGTTTAATAAAATATTAAAATATGGAGTAGATATGGAAGACTGATGTGCCTTTTATTTCGAGTTGAAACGACATATGGATGAAAATTGTTAATAGATAAAACGTCACCGATATATCTGAAAATCGAGATGATGGCCACAAGAGATTTGTTTCTTCTCATGAAAAAAATAGAAGTTTTAAAAAAAAATAAATTCTGCCGCATAAGAATAACTGAAGACAACAACATAAGCACATTTTCAGTACTGTGACATTATGTGACATGGCATCTCAATTGTCAGAATACAAAGATTTTATTCATAAATAAGATAATTTCAAAGTTTGGTGCCTGTTTGTTTAAAAAATAGAGTAAAGTCCTCATCCGCAATTTTATCATTCTGCAGTTATAAGAAAACGAAAATAAACTGTGTCACTAACTAGTATTCTTTTATGTAGTTTATCTGGGGAGTTTTGTTATATTCAGTATCACACTGTACCTTTTTATGATCGTGTTCAGTTTTCTTAGTCCAAAATACCTGTATACCTATTTAAGGTTCGCATTTTTCTTTGTAGATGTGTTTGCATCGAATTCCACGGATGTCGTGAGTATTTCAAAAACTCTCATCGATTGTTTCAATTTTGTTGGGCAAATGAAGTGCTTGATAAGAACCTGATATTGACTAATTGAGAACACTTATAAAATAAATGTTCATCCTCTTTTACAGGCCACCAACACATTCCTTTCGAACGATATGCTTACCGGATTGCTGGCTGGATTCGGGTTTTTTGTTGGACTTATCGCTTTGATTTGCATATGTTGGTGTTGTTGCTGTGGTAACGGTTGCAGTAAAGCAGAGACAGTCAAACGAAGGGTGGGTCCATCCCCGCCCCCGTGGAGATCACGACCCAATACCCGCGCCACCACCGCCAATACAGTCTCTACAAGGATCACAACGGCACCGCCAAGCAGACGATCGTAATATGACGTAACGACATTCAGCACATGAACAAATTAATCAAATCAATACACAGTATTAAGAGGGAAATTAAGGATAATGTTGATCATGAACCTCAAATGTGACTAACAAAATTGCATTGTGATTGTCTTTTATATGAATACGGTTTTGTTGATAAAGTTATTTGTGTATATATTTGATGTGAATTGAATTTGTGAATAAAGTGATCGTATTTATCTTTGGCATCGTTTCCCATGTAAAGTCTCGTTCAAATATGTCTCCAAGAATTCGTTATTTTTATGATACCCTTTGTATATCTTAGTGATACCTTTCTTGCGATGTCAGCCGAAGATATACCGCTTTTCCTTGGTTGTTTCTTTCTTTTCTTTTTTCTTCTTCATGTTTTCGAGGACAGCGATAACGTTTGATCGCACGGGCGTCCTGACCCCACAGTTCTAATATTAATGGTTTCCACCAGAGCATTGTATCGTCGGTAAGAACAGGTATCGTATTCTGACGAGGGCAACACGGACCTTCGACAAAAGCGAAGGTAGGATCAGGTGCCATGGAGGAGTAAGCATCCTCTGCTGACCGGTCACACCCGCCGTGAGCCCGTAGTCGAAACAAAGTAAACGGGGTTACCCGTCGTCAAATCTAATCCGAAAATGACAGTCTAACAAAGGGTATGAAACAAATCAGTCACAAATTAACCAGGAAATCAAGTGCTCATTTCCTTGAGATTAGTGACTCCTAAATTTTATTTACTGTCGAAGTGGTCAAGACTTACTTATCAAATGAAGGCTGTAATAATGATACTTCGATCCACGTGATTCGGAGTGGTCAAATGTGAGAGAGTGTGATGAATACCCGCTCGGATACATGGAAGTTACGGGTCTTTTGAATATGCCCCGAGGAACGAGGATGACGGTGGGCTTTGGTACGATACAGAATCCACTCTAGCGTTATTGTAAGCGTCATGCATAAGTCAATATGTAGTACTTCACCTGAAGCTGACGACATCTCAATTAAAAGAGGGGGAGTTTTTGGAATGGTACATAAAACAACAAAGTAAATATAAGCAATGAAGTCTTGTGTTTTGAAAGATGTATAGTCTCATAAATACAACAGTATGTGCAAACAAATTTTCTTAACGCTCTAGATAGTTACAATGCGCGTTATTCAATTTGTATGCACACACCGTTGCAGTTGTGAGATTATACCTTTAAAAAAATCAGCTTTGTGGCACTTCACATCCAGTTGGTGCCGTCTTTAATATAAAATGGCGAAGTAACAAAGTATTAAACGCAATCATAGTCCAAAAAACACATTCAAAATCGAGTGTAGGGCAACACGGACCTTCGACAAAAGCGAAGGCAGAATCAGGTGCCATGGAGGAGTAAGCATCCTCTGCTGACCGGTCACACCCGCCGTGAGCCCGTAGTCGAAACAAAGTAAACGTCGTCAAATCTAGTACGAAAATGATAGTCTAACAAAGGGTATGAAACAAATCAGTCAACATATGACTTAGTGATAATTTGTAATCGCAAACAAGGTCATAATAGCGACCGTAGAATTTGCGAAATGATGACTTTAAACGAGATTCGGTATAACCCTGCAACATCAACTTTTTGGTTGGTAGTTAACCTCGCTTTAAAACAATCATCATACATGAAGATTTTTTTTATTTCAACTGGAACGTAAAACTACACACAAAGCAAACATAGATATAGTAGCTTAGCTAGACGAATCCATCTTTATAATATACTGGACAAACAGTTAGCAGTTTATCAGTGACGCCTCAGATTATATAACCCTGCAAACATTGTAATTAAGGTGTCACCGACAGCAAGAGTTACTCGTATGAAATGGTTTTCAAGAACGGATAGGATTTCTTCCATTGTGGTGTAGAGTTTTCATAGCTGTAACAGGTACATAAAAATGCAACAGACGAGAACAAGCTTGGATTTCTCAAAAAAAAAAATACAGAGATCGAAACTTGGAATTAAGTCTGAGATGGGATCAAGGCGGGTGGGACCGGTCGACAGGGGATGCTTACTCCTCCTAGGCACTTTATCTCACTTCTGGTGTATCCAGGAGTCCGTGTTTGTCCAACTCTTGTTTTGCATTTTGTTTGGGATTTACAAGACTGATCACTGTTCGTTATCTTCGACTTTTCATCTTACTCAAACTTTGACTGTTCAAACAAAAGAAATTCATACATAAGTTTTGAGATTTTTTCGACCAATTCAAGCCGGAATTTGAGCCCGGGCCACTTGAATCTATAGTTATGTGCTTTACTAACTGAACTAGTTGGCAACCGGCGACCGAATCCATCTGGTGCATTGCATTTTCTGCCTCCCCGTTACATTTGGTACCATGGACCAGCCCTAGGAACTGATAGGTGAGAACGTTTGTCAGAGGATAAAGATTCTAGGTGGATGTCTTCAAGGTGTTAAGACATTTAAGGAGTGAGGAATGAGGTGATCAGACGGGTTCTATCACCGGTGGCCAAGTAGCTCAGTTGGCAGAGTATTTAGGGGCCCCGGGTTCGAATCCAGAGTTGGGCCGTTGCATTTTCTCCCTTCTTCTTATACATCAAAGACATGCTAAGTGGACAGCGTGTAATCTTGTCTTCAGTTCTTCTATGTTACGTTGTTGTGGAGTAAAAGTTTCCTCTGAAATCAAAATTATATGTAACTGTTTTCTTCTACAACCTTTGTTTGACATCTGCTGTACATAACGCAAAGCATTATCAGAGGCATTCATCTGAAATGCTGATTCGTCTACACTATACCCAACAAAGGAGCACTCTTAATCATGGGAGACTTCAACGCAAGAGTTAGTGTGGACTTCGAAGCTTGGGCTTCAATCATCGGACATTAAGGGGATGAAAAAATGAATGACAATGGTCAAAGACTTCTTGAGCTATGCTCCAATAAATACCTGGCTGTGACGAACACCTTTTTCCAGCACAAAGACAGACACAAATATCATGGCGACATTCAAGATGTAAGCATTGGCATCAGTTTGACATTATATTTTCCAGGAAGAGGGACCTGAACAATGTGAAGAACACCAATAGCATGCACAGTGCCGTCTGCAAAGCAGACCACACCTTAATATGCTCCAAGATCCACCTCATCCCACGCAAAATGCATCACACCAAGACCAAGAGCCTACCAAGTATCAACCCTAGCAGAACCTCGTACAGTTTCTTTTCCCCAGAGACTATGCAAAACTCTAAGAATGTTAAGTACTGGGAAAACTCAGAAGAGATTCCACCACTGCAGACACTAAGTGGAAGCAAATGCGTACATCTCTATACCAATCCGGGGTAGAGGCCCTTGGGAAGAAGGAGCATCGGAATGAGGTCTGGTTTGAGGAGAAATGGAAAGCGAAGGAACGTGCAGTGGGGTTCAAACGTGCTGCGCACCTAGCATATGAAAGATAGTGAAGTTTCTCTAGAAAAACAAAGATGACCATAGCGACTGCAACGGGACATTTCCCTGTTGAGCATCGTGGGCAAAGTCTTTGCAAGAGTCATTCTGGCCCGACTACAGATCCTGGATCTCAGTGCAGATTCAGGGCAAGAAGATGTACCATCGACATGATCTACTATGTGAGACAGCTGCAAGCGAAGTGTCAAAAGCAAAATAAGCCGTTTTTCCTTGCCTTCAGTTTAGATCGAACGAAGCCCGTTAGGGGTTCCGGGTAGAAACGGCCACCAAGATATTTCCCCATGCGACTAATAAAATTAAGCTAAGCTCCAGGGCACGCTATGTCCCTGAGCTCAGGAATATCATCTATGCCCGGCGCCCATCTCGCACTCGCGCTTTCATATTTTCTGCGTAATCTATGGTTTGGAACCTGCCGGACTTTGGTCTCTCCTGGACAGGTCTCAGTCTCCAAACGAGTTAGTTGACTCGTCTTCTCATTCTCAGTGCGCCTCTTATCGAACAGCTTAACCGCGGAGTGTAAGACCTATTTGCTAACCCGGATCCCCACGGGTTGCGCGTGGAGGACAAACGAGATTACATTGAGAGCCTTGCAGAGGAAGCAGAACAAGCAGAACAAGCAGCCTACAATGGGAACATGAAGGAACTCTATGCTACAACCAAGAAACTCGCTGGAAAGTATATAACACCAGAACAACCAGTCAAAGACAAGCAAGGGCAAAGCATCCCAGATACTTAGATGGACAGAACACTTCGAGGAGCTTTTCAATAGACCAGTACAAGAGAGCCCTCCAAACATCGCAGAAGCTGATATAAATCTAGAGATAAAATATGAAGTACCAACGAAAGAAAAGACCACTCGTACCATTAAGAGGTTGAAGAATGGCAAGACAATTGGCGGAATCCCAGAAGTCCTCAAGGCTGATGTAAAGATTATAGCCAATATGCTGCTACTGCTTTCTGAGAGAATCTGGAACCAGGAAGAAGTGCCAGTTGATTGGAAAAGACGGACATATCATCAAGCTGCCCCAAAAAGGAGACCTCAACCATTGTGAGAGCTACAGATGCATCTCACTCCTGTCAGTGCCAGGAAAGGTGTTCAACAGTTTACTTGAGCGGATGAGAGACGCAGTTGACATCTGTCTCTGGGAAAACTAGGTGGGCTTCAGACAGGACAGATCGTGCAGCGACCAGATCGCCACGCTCCGCATCATTGTTGAGCAACCCCTTGAGTGGAACTCCTCATTGTATGTCAACTTCGTGGATTTCCTTAAGGCATTAGACAGCCTCCACTGCAATACCCTCTGGCAACTCCTGCGACACTACAGGATACTAATACCAGCTAATTTAGAAGTCATTTAAACAATAAAATGCTTTTTTTGTTTGTTTATCGGGTGATGAAGGAAACTAGCATTGCAGAAAAAATGCATAACAATATGGATATCACCCGACCACGTTACAATATATCCGCGTTAGCGGGTTATGGAATTTTTTTTCTGCAATCTAGTTTCCTTCATCACCCAATTAACCAACAAAGAAAGCATTTTATAGTTTATATTTATATTTCCGTGCATTTTCTAAACTTATAAACTAGATTAAAGTACCAAAATATCATAAATGTTCATCATTTCGTTACTTTAACGGAACAGCCAATTCAACCTTTGACCTTGGAATCGTTCCATATATGTAATGACCATCGCGGACAGGTGACATTACAAAACCGGATCCAACTAGTTTGCAACAAACATGCATTTATCGGACGATAAATACCTATGTCATTTTCAAAGGAAATATAGGAGAAAAGATTCAGCTGAATTGTAAATATATGAGGATATGGCTTGCCACGGTCGTTTATGGAGGTCAGCTGAAGCGTCGTTTTGCGTAAGGACAGGGGTAAGGCAAGGACGTCTCCTGTCACAATTCCTATTCCTCCTAGCGATCGACTGGGCGATGAGGAAAACGACAGATAGACAGAGATAATGGACCCTCTGGAAACAGTTGGACGGCGTAGACTTCACAAATGACCTTGCTCAGTTCTCACTCAATCACCAACAGATGCAGAGCGAAACCTCAAGCCTAGCCTCCTATGCCTCCCAAGTCGGTCTTCACATCCATCCAAACAAGACCAAAGTTCTAACGATCAACGCATTCAGCAAAGAGGCAGTAAAACTGGATGACAACAACCTGGAAAAAGCCGACACATTCATCTTCCTTGGGAGTGTAATCAGCCAGCAGGGAGGAAAAGATGCAGATATTAAAACCCGCATTGAAAAGACAAGAACATATTTCACCGTCCTCAGAAGCATCTGGCAATCCAACCTCATTATATGTACGTCACGCACCAAATCCACCTCTTCAATACAAACGTCGTCTGTCCTGTTGTATATCGCAGAAACATGGCGAACTAAAAAGACCACCATCAGAAAAATTCAAACTTTTATAAACTCCAGCCTGCGAAGAATCCTGAAGATCCACTGGCCAGACACCATAAGTAACTTACAAAGATCTCTGGGAAAACAAACCAAGTGCCCGTGGAAGAAGAGATCAGAAGACGAAGATGGCGGTAGATAGGAAATCATCATCTAACATCACCCACCAGGTCCTAAACTGGAACCCTCAAGGGAAGAGAAAAAGAGAGAGACTCAAGAACACCTGGAGGCGGACGCCAGACAGGCCGGCTATGTAGGGAGCTGGAACGCTTCGCCCAGGACCGAGGATGATGGCGAGCAGTTGTTGATGGCTTTTGCTCCACTAAAAGGTCTAAGTAAGTGGGTTATTTTGGCCAAGGGTGCAAACGGTATGTGAATACTAGTACAGTCTTCATTCGATCCGTCATTTGGGTGGGTAGTGTAATCTAATCGCTGCGATTCAGGATTGGCAGTTCAGGTGGGAGGGTATTGTAGTCGTACACTTGGGTTTCCGTCGGGCACTCTAGTTTCTTTCCACGTTAACCCACTTGCGTCAATATGTGAGCTGAAGAAAATCATAAATATAATCGTCGTAAAATAAATAATGTTTGACTCCATATTTCTTTGCTCGTGTGTGCAGGAATTTGCGGTAAATATGCGTATTAAAAGTCAGAAAGTAAACAAATATTTATTTAAAAAACATATGCCTTCTTATAGAATGCATATGCAAGAACTGCGAGCAACATTGTCATGCACGCCAAGAAAACACATCGAACGTGAACACTGATCTACTTTAATTCATTTAAGTTATGTATCTTTCGGATGTGCCCGTAGTTTAAACGTAAGTCCGTGGACACCAGGTTTGCTAAGCATACTTTGAAAGCTATGCTATTTAATAATAGCTTAGTAGGCCTATTAGTTCGAAGCGATGCCTGTAAAAAAAAAAAAAAAAAAAAACTCCATTAAAAAATACCCTCACTGCTACGGGCGTGAGCTACAGTACCTGGCCATAAGTGAGTCATCATTTCATTTTCATTGAAAACGGCCGTTTTGAAAAGACTTATTGCAGCATTCATTATAGCTCATTTTTTATGAATATAATATCTAGAAATGCAGAAGTGTTTGTAGTTTCTTCACATGATTTCAAAATAATATTATATTTTGGTGTTGCGGTGAAATCACAGGCCAAATGCAGAATTGAAATTTTACGTAACAGATTTGTTAAGAAATAATAGTATTTTGAGGTTAAAATTTTTGCCGTGGTGATTCATAAACGATTTTCTCAGATCATGACATCACAATTCATATCGAAACATAGAAAAAGAAAATTTCAACAATTATGAATAATATGTGAAAAAATTATGAAAATTGGTACCAAATTCACATCACAATAGATTTTTACAAAAATTATGTTTTCAATGAAATATATAGTGGAAAAATGAAATGATGACTCACTTATGGCCAGGTACTGTACATGCATGAGTCAAAATTCACCTACAGCTGGTGACTTCTTTATTTGAGCAAATTTATACAGCATGAGTATGAAAACTTTAATCGCGAACTATTTATGGGACGATATAACAACTAAAAAATATAACTTCCGGTGAATAGTAAACAAGTTCGAATTTGCTTTCATATGACTTGAAGAAATCAATTATCAAATGCAGATTATTGAAAGGGTAGATCTATAACATAGACGTCTACAGACTGTTTACACAAAAGTAATTATTTCAAATTGCACATATTACTAACAACTGGATTAGAATGTAGTTACTCATTGTTTAAGATTTTCAAAATTTCAACTAAGGCTGCTCTGAGTGTAAACATGGCCGTTTTAACATTTTCTCAGATATCCCAGGCCAGTGTGACGGAGATGCGTCTTTAATGCCATTGAGAAGCACTGAAGTAACATCATTCTGGTACCATGGTGACTTGCGTGACCGAATTCTTCATCTGGTCATTAAAAGATAATGTTTACATTCCAGGTGGGTATTGTTTTCTGATACAAGAAGATAAGGGGCAGATTCAAGATCATTGTCAATAAAATTTACAAGTTAAAACACAATGATATATATCTAATATAATATATTTACGGTGTTACCGTTA
>CAJDSM010024009.1:8023-20246 GCA_903981925.1 Ostrea lurida | reverse complement strand
AAAGTGTACATTTTCGAGCTAGGATATGGACTCTGCTCTCTCTCTCTCTCTCTCTCTCTCTCTCTCTCTCCTCTCCTTCTCTTCTCTCTCTCTCTCTCTCTCTCTCTCTCTCTTCTCTCTCTCTTCTCTGAGAAACCAAAATCCCACTCTCTTCAGACGGACCAGTCTGTATGTATGTTGAGCTGAGCGTTCTAGTTGGTTCATATTTGTTTTGCTGTATGTATGTGAGCTGAGCGTTCTAGTTGGTTCTATATTTTGTTTGCTGTATGTATGTATGTGAGCTGAGCGTTCTAAGTGGTTCTATATTTTGTTTGCTGTATGTATGTATGTGAGCTGAGCGTTCTAGTTGGTTCTATATTTTGGTTTGCTGTATGTATGTGCTGAGCGTTCTAGTTGGTTATCTTTTGTTTGCTGTATGTATGTATGTGAGCTGAGCGTTCTAGTTGGTTCTATATTTTGTTTGCTGTATGAATGTGCTGAGAGTTCTAGTTGGTTCATATTTTGTTTGCTGTATGTATGTGAGCTGAGAGTTCTAGTTGGTTCTATATTTTGTTTTGCTGTTGTATGTGCGTCTGTTTGTCAATTAAGTGCTAGTGCATAAGCATCCGACAATTAAGCATTGTGACAATAGTGGCAGATAGTATACACTGGTGTACGTAAGTAGTCACATGCACCAATCTAAAAACTTCCCAACAGAAAAGGAAATCATATGCAATCCGTCAAAATGTAATTTGGGGATTGTGTAACTAAACATAGCTAAAGAAATGAACCCAAAAAGATCGTATAAGACTCTGTTTGTGGTTTCTTTATGAGGATATTAGTCTACCGACCTTTTCTGTGGGAGGGGGAGGGAGGGATACATATTTCTAAAACTAAAATACTCATAAAGATACCCTAAATCAGCAAAATTCCAAAGAAAGAGAGAAGGGTTTCCAACCATCCCGCGAGATGTGCGCATGTAGATCAAGGTCCAAATCAAAACATGGGTCAAAATTCTTGAATTACATTGTAAGGATCACTTTTCAACGCGTTTGTCAAAATTTTGATCTCTTAATGTTTTAAGAGTTATAGCACAGATGTTTAAAAACACTGCAGCTTTTTATATAGAAATCAGCTGCAAATATATACTGAAAATTTTACAATAAAAATACTTTAAAAGTTTGCTGGATTTGAAATTTAGACTAAGCTAAACCTTGGAGCCAGAAGTGATGAAAAAAAAATTAAACCGGGAGAAATGACCTCAGGTAATCACACATTGAAAATTGACCCCTGGTTCAGCGTTATAAAATAACCCCCTTGTCAACTTTCCACCCTATCCAACATTCTTCGTTACAACATTATATAATGGTTGAAACGGTCTACTCGTAAGTGGCTATATGGACCTAGTCGGGTATTTTTGACCTCGGCTTTTGGTTCGGTCAGCAGGTCCGTATAGTAACGAGTGGACAGAATCACAGTTTTGATTTCCTCTCATAATTATTTATCATTGCCTCGATACTTGCATGCAGGATTACGTAGATGGGAAAAGCAGCAAAATTTGATTTGATTGTTATACAGTATTACATCAAGTTCTCCTGTCAAATCGACATGTTTGTTTCTTCACATTATCGTACTTGTTACACCTAATCTAATTTCTGGCGGAGCTATTACATATATAAAGGCAAAGATAACGAACAGTGATCGACCATGTAAGTCCAAATAGAATGCAAAACATAGAATTGGGACAAACACGGACCCTGGACACACAGCGAGTAGGGGCTCAGGTGCATAGGAGGAAAGCATCCCCTGTCGACGGTCACACCCACCTGGATTTCCATTGTCTGATTTAGGGTAACGGAGTAGTCCGTAGTCAAATTAGTGTATGAAAAACGGTTTAACAATTACTATGAAACACATCAGACAGCATTTGACCTATGACAGGCCATTAGTGGCAAACTAAATCGTTCATTTCGACATGCTGCATTTAAACGTGACTAATGAAACCCTGCCAACAACAACTTCTCTGTAAGTAGCTTGCCTCGATTCAAAAACTGATCATACGCAGAGCAAGCTCTTGCATATCGAATAAGTTGAGAGACATACACACCATAATTATGCAGTGGAAATGAAATATTAGTATAATTTGTCGATACCATAACTTACTAAAATAATATGTGAGGTCAATAAAAGCTTTTATAGCATAGCTTGCTACGTAAAGCTAACGCTTGACCCCACCCCCCTTGTTTCTTTAGATTTCATAATAAAAAGCGTGTTTATCACTAATACATGTAAACTTATTAAAGGATAATTTAGGTTATACTGGTTAGGTCTGTGCTTTCTTTGGTTGTGACGGGAATGGTGTTAAATACATGAAATAAATGTATAGTGGTTTGTGTTTGGGCTCGTGCGTGCGTGTAGTGTTTTATATAGACACTGTATTTAGCTGTTTTATAAATTCGAGAAACATTATATTGATCTTATCTTCGAGCATAATTAATAAGTCTTGAAATGATACAACCTTCTAAAAACGACACATTTGTTTTTAATATTATTAAGCATAAGCAACATCTCATACTTTTATCGCAAACCATTTATTTCACAGGTTTGAAGACGAGCACACAGCGATGATCATTTTCAGTAAGTATAGTATCTGGGCAAACTTTTAAACAGCTGTTCGAAAATGTTTCATGACAACAATCTTCTATCACAGAAAATTATATCCTTAATTTTCGCCTTCTTTTTTTTTTATAATAATTTATAGTGAATATGAGTTATCGTCTTTTTCAAAAAATGTGTAAGCTTAAAAAAAACCTTGATATGAAGAGATATTTTCATCAACATCTGGTTCATGTACCCCTCCTCAGTTCGGAGTTTCATGTACCCCTCCTCAGTTTCGGAGAGTAGGTATCCTCCTCTGCTATCAATATAGGATAAAATAGCAATGTGCGGGATGTACATTTTTTTACAGTTTGTAATTTGTAAAGTTTGCACTTCTTTAAGAGATGATATTTCATATCCCGGTTATATAAAAAACGAGAAGGAAAACAAAAACCAGAAAGCAAAATGCCAAAAAATTCAGTTAAGTCAAACTTTGTGCGGAGGTAGTATTTCCGGTGATTTTATTTTCATTTATTTTCATTATTTATTTATTCATTTATTTATTCATTTTTAGGAACTTCTTGCTATTTCATAAGACAACAATTTCTAAGTAATTTGTAGCTGATGTAAATTTAAAACGAAAAAGATCTTTATCCATTTGAAGTAAATGTCTATAGATACAGACATTTATCAATATTCTGATAATTTATTTGACAGGTTATCCTAGTCTAAATAAAGATTACGAAAGATTAAATACACGATATAATTTCACAGATATAGAATGATTTATAATACATGTACTCTAATAACTCACCGTTTTGGTAACATGATCAACGAACACTGCGTTATCTGTAGTAGTCTCCGGTTTTAATCATTTCAACAACTTTTTTTTCAAGACTAAATATCAAAATGTTCTGTCCTTATTTAACTGTAAAGTTCTCTTCTTTGCATATTGTAACATTTTCTTCCAATTCGAAAGTAGTGAACATGCCTTCACAAAAATCCCCATATGCAATGTGCATTACCTGCTGAATTGCACGCATGCGCTTGGAGAATTGGTTGATGAAACTGCAAGATTGAAGTAAAAATCATTGCACCTGTATTGCGCGATCAATTATCAACGGTATCGATTGTTTAAAATGGTCATCGGCTTTGTTGGGGGAGTTTTAATGATAATTCTACGAGGTTTCACCATCATAGGTAAACACAAACTTTTACCATTCGTGGTGTGACCTTTAGTTTTATGCGCAGGAAATTCCTGATTCTCACACTTAATTGGTCTTTGTTTTATAGTGATTTGTTTTAGTGTTCTTTGCGGATGACTACAGGTGAAAAGTGCATTCATTGTCAATGTTGTCTCATACAAACAGATGCATCAAAGCAAAACAGTCACATTCAAATAACCAGTCCTAATTGAATTCTATTGACACACAATTAAAATTGTATGGACAATCCGCAAACAAACGTGACTCAAACGTGGAATTAGATAGAAATATTTATTTGCATTTGAAGGACACATATATTGTATAGCCCGTGTCATAAAACAATGGTAATTGTTAAACACAACAATTGAGGGAAGTTATTAGAATGGGTCTTGTTGAAGTCACTGTATGAAGCTATAAAATCAATGCTATCACATTGATCTGTCAACTAGCGAAAATCCATTCAGACGGCATCCTTGACGATGGCTGTTGTAAATACCTGCACTAGATAGCCATGCTATTGGTTGTACGTGGGTCGCACGCTTGGCAACAAACAAGGAACAATTACGAAACAACTGCTTATCTGCGATTACTTAACGTAACATTTTGTAAACAAATTCATTACACATTTCCTCCTGTTTCTACTCGAAGAACTCTATCACTTTTATATCACAATTTCAAACAAAACTACTTAAAAAAAATATTTTTCGGCAAAAAAAATCCGGTACGTCATCAAATGGTTGAAAGCTTGGGATTCAGAAGAAGCATGAGTTCGTATTGTTGGTACCTAGTAATGAAGGCCAATGTTACTTTGATCTATAAAGTTCTGATGGAAACAATGAATCGATTGCTAGAAGTCGTGAATAGTACTAAAACAGGTATATGTGGCTCGAGAACTCTAGCGGTACTTGCAACAAAATCTCTCTCTTTTCTCTCTCTCTCTCTCTCTCTCTCTGAGAAACCAAAATCCCACTCTCTTCAGACGGACCAGTCTGTATGTATGTGAGCTGAGCGTTCTAGTTGGTTCATATTTGTTTTGCTGTATGTATGTGAGCTGAGCGTTCTAGTTGGTTCTATATTTTGTTTGCTGTATGTATGTATGTGAGCTGAGCGTTCTAGTGGTTCTATATTTTGTTTGCTGTATGTATGTATGTGAGCTGAGCGTTCTAGTTGGTCTATATTTTTGGTTTGCTGTATGTATGTGCTGAGCGTTCTAGTTGGTTATCTATTTGTTTGCTGTATGTATGTATGTGAGCTGAGCGTTCTAGTTGGTTCTATATTTTGTTTGCTGTATGTATGTGCTGAGAGTTCTAGTTGGTTCTATATTTTGTTGCTGTATGTATGTGAGCTGAGAGTTCTAGTTGTTCTATATTTTGTTTGCTTGTTGTATGTGCGTCTGTTTGTCAATTAAGTGCTAGTGCATAAGCATCCGACATTAAGCATTTGACAAATAGTGGCAGATAGTATACACTGGTGTACGTAGTAGTCACATGCACAATCCTAAAAACTTCCCAACAAGAAAAGGATTATCATATGCAATCGTCAAAATGTAATTTGGGGATGTGTGTAACTAAAACATAGCTAAAGAATGAAACCCCAAAAAGATCGTATAAGACTCTGTTTGTGGTTTTTTATGACGGATATTAGTCTACCGACCTTTTCTGTGGGAGGGGGAGGGAGGGATGTCCAATATTTCTAAAACTAAAAATACTCATAAAGATACCCTAAATCAGCAAAATTCCAAAGAAGAGGAAAGGGTTTCCAACCATCCCGCGAGATGTGCGCATGTAGATCAAGGTCCAAATCAAGAACTGGGTCAAAATTCTTGAATTACATGTAAGGATCAATTTTCAACGCGTTTGTCAAAATTTTGATCTCTAATGTTTTAAGAGTTATAGCACAGATGTTTAAAAACACTGCAGCTTTTTATATAGAAATCAGCTGCAAATATATACTGAAAATTTTACAATAAAAATACTTTAAAAGTTTGCTGGATTTGAAATTTAGACTTAAGCTAAACCTTGGAGCCAGAAGTGATGAAAAAAAAATTAAACCGTGGAGAAATGACCTCAGGTATATCAACATTGAAAATTGACCCCTGGTTCAGCGTTATAAAATAACCCCCTTGTCAACTTTCCACCCTATCCAACATTCTTCGTTACAACATTATATAATGGTTGAAACGGTCTACTCGTAAGTGGCTATATGGACCTAGTCGGGTATTTTTGACCTCGGCTTTTGGTTTCGGTCAGCAGGTCCGTATAGTAACGAGTGGACAGAATCACAGTTTTGATTTCCTCTCATAATTATTTATCATTGCCTCGGATACTTGCATGCAGGATTACGTAGATGGGAAAAGCAGCAAATTTTGATTTGTTATACATGTATTACCATCAAGTTCTCCTGTCAAATCGACATGTTTGCTTTCTTGCACATTATCGTACTTGTACACCTAATCTAATTTCGTGGCGGAGCTATTTACATATATAAAGGCAAAGATAACGAACAGTGATCGACCATAGGGTCAAATGCTGTCTGATGTGTTTCAGTAGTAATTTTAACCGTTTTTCATACACTAATTTGACTACGGACTACTCCGTTACCTAATCAAGACAATGGAAATCACGGTGGGGTGTGACCAGTCGACAGGGGATGCTTACTCCTCCTATGCACCTGAGGCCACCCTGCTGTGTCCAGGGTCCGTGTTTGTCCCAATTCTTTTTTGCATTCTATTTTGGACTTACATGGTCGATCACTGTTCGTTATCTTTGCCTTTATATATGTAAATAGCTCCGCCACGAAATTAGATTAGGTGTACAAGTACGATAATGTGCAAGAAACAAACATGCGCGATTTGACAGGAGAACTTGATGTAATACATGTATACAACAAATCAAAATTTTGCTGCTTTTCCCATCTACGTAATCCTGCATGCAAGTATCCGAGGCAATGATAAATAATTATGAGAGGAAATCAAAAACTGTGATTCTGTCCACTCGTTACTTATACGGACCTTGCTGACCGAAACCAAAAGCCGAGGTCAAAAAATACCCGACTAGGTCCATATAGCCACTTACGAGTAGACCGTTTCACCATTATATAATGTTGTAACGAAGAATGTTGGATAGGGTGGAAAGTTGACAAGGGGGTATTTTATAATCGCTGAACCAGGGGTCAATTTTCAATGTTGATATACCTGAGGTCATTTCTCCACGGTTTAATTTTTTTTTCATCACTTCTGGCTCCAAGGTTTAGCTTAAGTCTAAATTTCAAATCCAGCAAACTTTTAAAGTATTTTTATTGTAAAATTTTCAGTATATATTTGCAGCTGATTTCTATATAAAAAGCTGCAGTGTTTTTAAACATTCTGTGCTATAACTCTTAAAACATTAGAGATCAAATTTGACAACGCGTTGAAAATGATCCTTACAATGTAATTCAAGAATTTTGACCCAGTTCTTGATTTGGACCTTGATCTATAATGCGCACATCTCGCGGGATGGTTGGAAACCCTTTCCTCTCTCTTTGGAATTTTTGCTGATTTAGGGTATCTTTAATGAGTATTTTTAGTTTTAGAAATATTGGCATCCCTCCCTCCCCCTCCCACAGAAAAGGTCGGTAGACTAATATCCGTCATAAAAAACCACAAACAGAGTCTTATACGATCTTTTTGGGTTCATTCTTTAGCTATGTTTTAGTTACACAATCCCCAAATTACATTTTGACGGATTTGCATATGATTTCCTTTTTTGTTGGGAAGTTTTTAGGATTGTGCATGTGACTACTACGTACACCAGTGTATACTATCTGCCACTATTTGTCAAATGCTTAATGTCGGATGCTTAATGCACTAGCACTTAATTGACAAACAGACGCACATACATACAGCAAACAAAATATAGAACAACTAGAACTCTCAGCTCACATACATACAGCAAACAAAATATAGAACCAACTAGAACTCTCAGCACATACATACAGCAAACAAAATATAGAACCAACTAGAACGCTCAGCTCACATACATACATACAGCAAACAAAAATATAGAACCAACTAGAACGCTCAGCACATACATACAGCAAACAAAATATGAACCAACTAGAACGCTCAGCTCACATACATACATACAGCAAACAAAATATAGAACCAACTAGAACGCTCAGCTCACATACATACATACAGCAAACAAAATATAGAACCACACTAGAACGCTCAGCTCACATACATACAGCAAACAAAATATAGAACCAACTAGAAACGCTCAGCTTCACATACATACAGACTGGTCCGTCTGAAGAGAGTGGGATTTTGTGTTTCTCAGAGAAGAGAGAGAGAAGAGAGAGAGAGAGAGAGAGAGAGAGAGAGAGAGAGAAGAGAGAGGAGAGAGGAGAGAGAGAGAGAGAGAGAGAGAGAGAGAGTCCATATCCTAGCTCTGAAATGTACACTTTAATGAAAAAGAAACGAATATAACAGGTGTAAGGGGAGATACTGCTCATGCAAAACTTGCCACTTATATACATCGTATAAATTCACAAGGGACCATGCCCTATATGTGATTACTTTTAACTTTAGACCTAAACATTTTTAAAAATCCTTAGAAGGTGGGTACCTCCCTTCCGTACCCTTTAGACGCTATTAATGTAAAACATATAAATTTCTATCATTCTGAATATTGAATAAATCAATTGTGAGCATAAATTGATTACATATTTTTTATGTTTTTGAATTAAGAACGGTTTTGTGATCAAAATTCAACGATGCGGCTCGATTTTGAACATACTCAGGTCTAAATTCACACCAACGGTATCAATATTCAACGTTGAAAAATGACACCCCCGGTCGATTTTCCACCAGGTAAAATTCTTCTTTGCAACGGCCTTGTATGTATTAATGGACACGGATTCTAAAACATGCAATTCAATATCAGCAAACTATGGTTGGTCAAGACATAAATACCAAATTAATTCTCCCGGTTTTTAAAGAAGAGAGAGAGGAGAGAGAGAGAGAGAGAGAGAGAGAGAGAGAGAGAGAGAGAGAGGAGAGAGAGAGAGAGAGAGAGAGAGATCTATCTCAATTCTCACGCGCACTTTCTAACACAGTCCCTTCTAAACAAATACATTTACAACATTAAAATTCCTAACCTTTGGTATACCACTTTGTACGGTCGGTTTAATTCCTAACCTTGGTCACTTTGTACGTCGTTTTAATTAACCGGTACACTCTGTCGGTGTTAATTCCTAACCTTGGTACACTTTGTACGGTCGTTTAATTCCTAACCTTTGTATACACTTTGTACGGTCGTTTAATTCCTAACCTTGGTACACTTTGTACGGTCGTTTAATTCCTAACCTTGGTATACACTTTGTACGGTCGTTAATTCCTAACCTTGGTACACTTTGTACGGTCGTTTAATTCCTAACCTTGGTATACACTTTGTACGGTCGTTTAATTCCTAACCTTGTATACACTTTGTACGTCGTTTAATCCTAACCTTGGTATACACTTTGTAGCGTCTTTAAATCCTAACCTTGGTACACTTTGTACGGTCGTTTTATATCCTAACCTTGTACACTTTGTACGGTCGTTTAATTCCTTAACCCTTTGGCTTATACACTTTGTACGGGTCGTTTAATTCCTACACTTGGTACACTTTGTACGGTCGTTTAATTCCTAACCTTGGTACCTTTGTACGGGTCGTTTAATTCCTAACCTTGGTACACTTTGTACGGTCGTTTAATTCCTAACCTTGGTATACTTTGTTTACGGTCGTTTAATTCTTAACCTTGGTACACTTGTACGGTCGTTTAATCCTAACCTTGGTACACTTTGTACGGCGTTTAATCCTAACCTTTGGATACACTTTGTACGGTCGTTTAATTCCTAACCTTGGTACACTTGTACGGTCGTTTAATTCCTAACCTTGGTATACACTTTGACGGTCGTTTAATTCCTAACCTTGGTATACACTTGTACGGTCGTTTAATTCCTAACCTTGTACACTTTGTACGGTCGTTTATTCCTAACCTTGGTACACTTTGTATGGTGTTTTGATTCCTACCTTGGTAAAACTTTGTACGGTCGTTTAATTCCTAACCTTGGTACACTTTGTACGGTCGTTTAATTCCTAACCTTGGTACACTTTGTACGGTCGTTTTAATTCCTAACCTTTGGTATACACTTTGTACGGTCGTTTAATTCCTAACCTTGGTACAACTTTGTACGGTCGTTAATTCCTAACCTTGGTATACACTTGTACGGTCGTTTAATTCCTAACCTTGGTACACTTTGTACGGTCGTTTAATTCCTAACCTTGGTATACACTTTGTACGGTCGTTTAATTCCTAACTTGGTACACTTTGTACGGTCGTTTAATTCTAAACCTGGTACACTTTGTACGGTCGTTTAATTCCTAACCTTGTATACACTTTGATCGGTCGTTAATTCCTTACCTGGTACACTTTGTACGGTGTTTAATCCTAACCTTGGTATACACTTTGTACGGTCGTTTAATTCCTAACCTTGGTTACACTTTGTAGCGTCGTTTAATTCCTAAAGCCTTGGTACACTTTGTACGGTCGTTTAATTCCTAACCTTGGTACACTTTGTATGGTGGTTTTGATTTCCTAACCTTGGTACACTTTGTACGGTCGTTAATTCTAACCTTGTACACTTTGTACGGTCGTTTAATTCCTAACCTTGGTACACCTTGCCACGACTGAAGAACTCTTACTGCAATGATCCGGGTCCATATCACATTCTAAATCATTCACACCCGGGTCCGTGTTACCGGTCTATTTAAATCATCCACCCGAGTCTGTGTTACCGGTATAAATCATCCCCCGAGTCTGTGTGACGGTATAAATCATCCACCGAGTCTGTGTGACCGGTATAAAATCATCCACCGAGTCTGTGTTACCGGTATAAATGAGAGGTACCGATGAGCTATGCTCACTAAAATACCCCCGCTTATCCCAATCTCCCAAAAGGTGTTGTTAACCGTTCAAGAATATTAAATGGAACGATTTTGCTACCTTAATGTTTGAACAATGAGCTTGACCTTTGACTCTTGACCCCAAATTCGAAAGATAAGCGTCTTTGACCTGTAGGTAGTTCATTTGTATGACATGGTGATTCTAGGTGGAAAGCACACGCTCTAGAGAACGGAAACCATATTGCTACTTAACATTTGATGTCCAGTGCGCTCCGAGTCGACCTCTGACCTTTTGAACCCAAATTGGATAAGGAACATCTTCGTCCGAATAATGCTTCAGAGCCCGGAAACTATATATTACTTCAATGCCTGTGCTCTTGACCTCTGGACCCCAAATTCAAATAGAAAATATTAGAGCCCTGAAACATTGCATGTACAGACAGATGGACGGACGGAGGGACAATCCGATTCCGGTCCTCCACAACTTTGTTACGGGGGGGGGGGTATACTCATCCAGCTAAGTCCGTATCATAGTCTAAATCAACATGTTTGGCGAGATCCCGAAACGAGTAAAATATTTCCTTGGGACGGTAAAGAACGATCAATCAATTTAGTAAATCCACCGCCACAATGTAAGATACGGTGCTACAATGTAGGGATACAGTGGATATTATGGATAAACTAATGAACTTTTGACACTTCGCTTATAAACAATTGACAGATAAAACACATTAGATGACCATATCATCTGATCATATCATCTGATGAACTTTGATGTCCCTTAACGGACAGTTAATGCATGCATTTAGAACACGCGACAAACGTCAATATCAAAAACGGGGAAGCAAAATGGTCTATGGTCAATTACAGGGGACTGTTGGCATTCCCTTACAAATAAATAGTTGGATTGTCACAATAGCTGACATTAAGGTTAACTAGTATCGCGTAATAATCTTTTAATATCGCGTAAGAATAGTTGGCATCACGTGGGGATCCGGTTTAGAATAGGTCCCTAGTATCCATGCTTGTCGTAAGAGGCGACTAAATTTGGCGTCACTTCGGATGAGACTGCAATAACCAAGGCCCCGTGTTCACAGCAGGTGTGGCACGATAAAGATCCCTCACTGCTCAAAGGCTATAAGCGCAAAGCATAAGCCTAAATTTTGCAGCTCTTCACCGGCAATGGTGACGTCTTCATATGGGTGAAAAAGTTAAACAACATACAATCAATCAATACAATAGTAAACATAGTGTAATGAAATGGCGGCATAATACAAGATGGACTTCACGATGAAGGTTTCCACTGATTGCTTCATCTTGCTCGATATTCTGTCTCAGATCATGCTAGGTGAAAACCAGAGTTTGAAAAAGAAATGCTCAGCTTGAATTCATAATGATGGGTGGCCTAGAGCGAATTCATAATCACATGAGAAGTTTTTCAACTTCGGATAAAGACAGTTTTTTATACAATAACTTGGAATCTAGTGGTTGCTCTCATGTGATACAAGACAG
>CAJDSM010024005.1:58480-69488 GCA_903981925.1 Ostrea lurida | reverse complement strand
CATTTAGACCTGTGTTTCTGCTGCAAATATGGATCGTCACCATTTCATTCATGTTTACTAATATTTTTTTGTGAAAATGACCACTAATTCACCTGTACCATCTGCCTTGAGGTCATTGTCTCATCAGGTAAATGAAAGTTATCCGAGACAAAAGCAGTGTATTAAAGAATGGATTAATTAATTGCTATGAACATGCAAGTACGCTGCCTCGAAAAAAAAAGATTATAAGTTAGAGAATAAACACCATATGTAGGTGATGATGAATGTTGCTTACATAAGTATGGAAGTTGACGATGTAAAATGCAGAAATTGCCATGTTTGTCATTTAAGTTGAGTTTTGTTATCTTGCCGCAAGAGTATGAAGCAGTTGTTTATCAAAGCATCAATAAACATTAAATAATTGTAAAAATGTTCTACCAAAAACTTTATAGACCTACATGTAGTATGAAACCATTCATGGGAATGTAGTGGTCTTTTCACAAAAATATTTAGTAAACATGAATGAAATGGTGACGATCCCATATTTGCACAGAAACACATGTCTAAATGAAATGTACAAACCAATTTTGATGGGCTATAACTTCTAATACTCATACAGTACAATTAACAAGCAGAATAGCCCCGATTACTTGTAAATTTGTTCACAAAACAGTGTAAGTTTTTTTTTTTAAAAAACACTACTGGCCTGGAGGATATAAAACTTTTTTTCTGTTTATTCATACTCAAACTCGTATTTTGTGGCGATTCATTTATCTATGCACTAGCCATGTTTGTTTGAGTACCAACTCAGATCAAAACTCCAAAACATTACTAATCTTGACCATGTACTCCATTTGAATATTGAATGATTAGTATCAAAGTTTCATAAAGATTTTGATCACTGAGTTTAAGCTTTGAGTATTGAAAACGCATCAATAAAGTTTTATATATAACTTCCAGGCCTTATTTAGCGTTCATAATTAATTTGAATAGCTTACAAGTTTATTTACGATCTGGCTATAAAACTTGCAGTGTTTTTTGTCCTTTAATCTGTTTACAAGATCTGTTTCACAGATAACTACATGTTGTGAGACATCTTTTTGAAAGAATCAACTTGTTAATTACATAATTTCCCTCTTAGGACTATGAAGAATTACCTTGTAAATAAAGTATCCTTTAATTTGTTTGTCAACACCGCTCACAATTGTGTCACTGTTATAAGGACTTTGGCTAATAAAACATTTCCTGCAAAAAATGACGTACATGTATAATGGATAAATAAATAATAAAAAGATAAAATAATAACTTCATCTTGAAAACATCCCTCTGTGTATGTAATGTAAAGCCAGCCTTTCAGTACATTCAGTAACTTTTCGATTGGTGTTTTAATGTTATCGTTGCGTATGGCAGCTCAGAATCGCTCAGTACGCAGACAATTTTACCCGATGTTGACAAAATTTCGTAACTGCGACATTCCGGGCTATAGTATGGTGTCCCAGGATTCCAAACCCAGTGAAAAATATCAGTCCTTCAATTCTTGAAACCGTGGGTGTATTTTTAAAAAGAACCATGTGGTCAATCTCCAGGCAATTTTGTCTCGTTCGCGATTTATTGGCGCTTACATAAAATGTTTAGAATAGCGCGGTTGTTACACGATATTGCATAACGTTGCAGTTTGGGGTGGGGGTGGGGGTGGGGAGTTCTGAATGCACCATCCTAACGAACGATACAAGTCGGTAACGTTCGTGATATTAATCAAACCTCCCAAAATGACGTTTCATTGATTCTCAGTGTATAACTATGACAATTTTACATATAAGCGCTAATATTGCACATTTTTTTAAATTGCTTTTAATGTATATGTAAAAGTTAAAAAAAAAATACAATGCTCCGTGAAGCTAATTTTCAATATCAATTGGCTTACATGTAATCTTTTTAAATCATCGGAAGACTCAAACATTTGCATACTGTAAATATGATTAACGGAACTTTTACCGCGGACTTGGCTACATCCCCTGTATATATGGAAGCACCGATTCTGGTTTCTGTTCTATCACGTAAAGATTGTCCACATGTATAAATTTGTGGTTTTAATAAGATTTAATGTCTGGAAAATTAAGAGAGGGAAAAAAAACCAAATTAGAAACTTTTACGACCAAATGTTCATTGTTGGTAGAACCAAACACACTGTGAATTGACAATTGTGTTTAATGAACTCTCAATCTACTACAAGTATTAATTTTCAACAGAGGCGAAATTTTTGAGTGTCGTCCTATTTTTCATTGTTTCACCGGACATTTATTTATTTTTATGCCATCAATGTACATTCAGCTGAAGTTTAACAAGACAAAAGATACATTGTAATCATCGTCTTGGGGGGGGGGGGGGGGGGGGCGGTTCGGGGAGGAAATGGGGAAAACTCTATTCGGCCTCGAACAACGTTCCGTCTCCTGGTTCTATATTTATTTACCAGCGATCGATTTCCGATTTATTGGACGATGCCGGTCGAGAACTTTTCACCAAAATTGTTTGTACTGCCTTGTGGCGAAAAACTTGAAAAAAAAACCAACTTTTTCACTGGTTAATTTACAATTGACCCTTTGTGAAAGAGGAATATTTGTTCCTCTTGTTTCCAGCGGCTTGCATCAGACTTCTCTTCAGGGAGTTTGGTTTCAAGATAAACGCACCCCGATCAAGGGGCGGATCGAGGATTTGAGGTTAAGAGGCACATCTTATGAGCAGAGGTCTTGAGGTCGTCAGAGGGCTAAGTCCCTAGGATTTTTACAGGGCTAGAAGACTGTCTCCCATGTAGTCATTTTAAACATTTTCTGTCATTTTTTTGGAAGGTGAAACGTAATAAAATAACTGTTTTTTTCGAGTTTTTTGTTAAAAAAATCAATTTTTCAATAAATCATAAATTTTTGTCGTTTATCTCAGAGAGAGAGAGAGAGAGAGAGAGAGAGAGAGAGAGTGAGATGAGAGAGAGAGAGAAAGAGAGAGTAATTATCATTGTATAGTAATTGTTATCGGCCGCAGGAGCGGACCGATCTATTTGTGATTGTGTTCCAAAGTGCACATTGAGAGAAATAAAGGGCGGAAGTGTTTTAGTGTTTCAAGAAAATTGAATTTATCAATATATTAGACAATTATTAGTAAAAGTTCTGAATAAAGAGTTTCAGAAAATATATACATTAAAATATGAATAAACTGTTTATCAATGCGTGTTCATTATTATTCATTATTCACGAATATTATTGAATTTCACAACTTAAGCGAAGTTTTTACAAGTACTCCCCCAATTGCAGTGTTGTAAAATATGCGAAGCAATTCATCATGGGGCTTCTAATATTAACTCTATTAAATGGATAGATGATAACAAGTTATTTTTGTTTGAAAACATGGCAAGCGACTTCAAAATACATTGTATTTTAACTTTTGTATGTATTTTGATTGCTGCTTTAGTTAATCTCAATCTGCAAACCAAATTTACAGTCCAGCAAATGACATCGCCATCATCATGTGAAACCACAGTTTCCGGGGTATGCCTTTCAACTAACACCGATTGTTTCTGCAATTTTTTACACTCAAAATTCAAAAATGATTGTATATTTGCTCCATTTGCCTATTTTCATGCAGATGCGTTTACATTTTCTCACAACGGCAATCTAGATTGCCTAATTAAAATGGTCGGAGTTGAAGGGCTATGGACAAAATATTAGGGGACAAGAGTATAACATGTTGGTTGTTCTTATTGTTTCTTTGGAAATAGATCTATTTTTAAAAAAATATTTTAGCGGCCGATTTGATGGCTTTTGCATCAAAATTATCTTGTTGTATATATGTTTAAATATGTTTATGTACCTCATGTACATTACAGTCTGAGTGTAGTAAACTGAAACTGAACTGAGAGATTTGAAATTTAAGGGGACCACCTTCTAATCCGCCAATGTCGACATTTCAAAGTAGCTCTATCAGATACAGCATGTCCCTATCAAATTGAGACGCAGACAAATTCCCAACACGGCCAGCGTTTCATATACAATTAACAAGCCAAAGACAGATATTGCGTAAAATCGGGTTTTATACAACTTGCGAAACTACATGTAGTCTTTTCAAACTGCAATTATACATAATATGTATTATTTTCTAGAGGTGCAACTTGATTCTAATCACTACCCCCCCCCCCCCCCCCAATTTTGATTGACGAAGAATTGTTTACGAAAGGAGGGGTTTGTCAACGACTGATAAGATCTCTCCATTATATATTTCATTGTTCCTTGTCCTTACATTCAACAGTTTTATGTTAAAACTGACGATACCTTTTCAATTCACAATTCAGAAATCAAAGGGGGGGGGGGGGGGGGGTCCTCTATCTTGGTATACACGACGTATCGCTTGGAATGGGTCCAACTTTTATGAAAACGTCAAACGTATCAATGGATTAATCGATCTGTTATTATCAGGGGATAGTTATTTGAATGCACTATATCGATGGATCGTAAAATTTGTTAGGAAAAAAAATGCGTCAAAGACAGAAAAGGCCGGGTTAAATACTGTTAAATTTATGTTCGGTTAAAAGGAAGTAGGTGTCGACAGGTCTGGACCCACGATATGGGACTACCCGCTTGATGATGGATATCAAAGGTCATGATGCTACGATAATTAATTCTGAGTAAAGTGTTCGAAATTTGCACCATTTTTTACAAGAATAAAACCGGAAAATATTCATAAGTTGTACCGGATATGATTTATATTGCCGTAAACAGGAAAGTAAGTGTCGGACAGGTCTGGAAAATAGGATCACACGTATGGGACCCCGCTGATGGTGGATATTCAAAGGTCATAGCCTACGATAATTAATTGTGAGTAAAAGTGTTACGAAAATTTGCACTATTAGAATAACACTGGAAAATATTCTAAGTCGGTAAACAGGAAGTAGATGTCGGACAGGTTCCTGAAATCGGATCCCACGGTATGGGACCACCCGCTGATGATAAATCTTAAATTGGTCAGAGGCTACGATAAGTAATTACATGAATAAAGTGTTACAGAAAATTATTTCCCCAACCACCCGCCCGCCATTCACCATTTTTATAAGCCGGTTTTTGCACTCGTGCAGCCACGGCAAAATAAAAAAAAAAAAATCTAAAACTTATTACGTCTGTACCAAAAAAGTATAGGTTGAGCCCCATGGAGTGTCAGTTAAATCACATAAAACAATCCTTCATTTTTCAAAACAAATCTAGGGACATTTCAGGGATCTCATTTTTCTACGTAAAGGAATACTTTAAACACTTTACAGGTTTTGCCCCCTCCCTTTCTCTAAAACTGACATTTTCCTTGCAAGATCTTTCAAACTCCTTTAAACCACGTCTAACGCCCCGGGGCCGCTTGCAGCGCGGATTTATTGTCTCTGATATTGTAACACTTATCCAAAAGCGAGTCAAACGGTCTAGTATCATGTATCTCCACTACAAAGAAAATAATTTTAAATCAAAAAATAATTAAATGTTTTAGAATAAACCTTAGTTTATAATGACCTTGTCACAAACAAACCTTTCTTCAATACGCCTTACAGTTTACAAAAATTTGCCTTCTATTTCAATCCAATTCTTTCTGAGCTTGTCTAAAGACCTTAGTTAAAGTTCGATTTAAAAGCAACAATGCGCCGCAAACTCCTTATCACGAGGTTTGGTGGACAGAGACCACGGTGATTCCGCTAATTTAGCACATTAACGCATGTGTTATGTGTGTTCAAGCAGAAGCGGTTCTGTTACTTTATTGTTGGAATGCACCCGGTTCAACCTGGGATCTTTGGCTATCCATGACAATAATTCATGACCTGATTTTGTTTTGGTCCTTCACCAGTTTAATGCCCCCCCCCCAACTAATTTTCGGGGGAGAGTTTTTTAATGTTTGTTTTAGGGTTTTTTGGGGGGGGGGGGGTTTGGGGTTTGGTGTTGGGTTTTTGTTTTGTTTTGGGGTTGGGTGCTATTTTGTTTTGTTGGTGTGTGGGTTTTTTTATTGGCGTTTTTTTTTTTTTTGCTTAATATTACACATTGCAGTTTATTATAAATTTCATTTTCAACCTATTTTGTATCTATACGGATGTTTAATTTATAAATCGGCGAAAATTGACAAAACAATCGGAGTTCAAAAACGATATAAATCGAATCCAAGGCAGGAGAGAGAGAGAGAGAGAGAGAAGAGAGAGAGAGAGAGAGAGAGCGAGAGAGAGAGAGAGAAGAGAGAGACGAGAATGAGATCGAAGAGAGAGAGAGACGGGTCAAACATATGTGTTCAGATAGTAAGACATCAAAATTATAATCTTAACCTACAGACGGTACTATCATTGCACAACTTGTAAAATTTTACGTAAAACAGTGATCAATCTCGTCAAGTCACAAATAGAATACAAAACAAGAAGTTGGGCAAACACGAACCCCTGACACACCATGAGGTTGGGATCAGGTGTCTAGGAGGAAGTAGCATCCCTGTTGAGCCGGTCACACCCGCCGTGAACCCATATTATGGATCAGGTAAACGGAGCAATCCATTAGTTCAAATAAGTGCTGTGATAAACGGCTTACAATGGCTATGAAAAACACATCAGACGGCATTGTGGATCAATGGTAGGGTTTCATACAGTAAACTAAATTGTTTATAACGGACCATAGAAGTTACGAAATGCTTGCCTTTAAACGTACTTTTGAAACCCTGCAACAACAACTAGCTCTGTAAGTAGCTTGCCTCGATTCAAAAACTGATCATAAGCAGAAACAAGCTTCTTTGCGTAATTCAGGAATAATGGAGAGACATACACCACCACATGCAGGTGATGATGGAATAATTTGATACATGAAATATGGGAAGTTGACGAAGAAAAGCATGAAATCAGTCCCGTTTGTCAAAGTTGAGTATTCAGTTTTGCCGTTAATCGTCAAAGTTCAAAAAATATCTAAGTACCGAAGCAGACATGAAAGATCTCTGTATCCTATTATTACTAAATGAACAAGTCGGAAATTGGCGCCCACCTTATTTATTCACTGTCACTAGGACATCTATTTATTTATATCATTCAATGTAAGGATTTCCTAGAAGTTTAACAAGACAGAGATCTTCATCGTCTAGGGGTATTTTAAGAAAATTGTCTATTTACGAAAACATAAATTCTAGAACAGCGACAGGATCCCGGCGGGTATTGATCCGATTATAACGAAAAAATATAAATTCTCCAAATTAAAAAGCAACAATAATTCAAATTGTCGTTTATTCCAAAAAAGAGTTCTAAGCTAATTTGACCTTTCAAGCGAGACGTAGATAATTTCCAACAGGCGTAGGGCTGTCTTTGAAAGGGGGGGGGGGGACAACTTCTAAGTAATGCGACAAGCAAAAATCAAAGCTAATGGAACACTAAATGTGTGTGGGGGGTTGGGGAATTTTCTAAAAAAAGCAAAAGAAAATTAAAAAAAAGGTAATTTAGAACACTGAATGGTGTGCATTTTTTGTAGTGTGGGGGGGGGGGGGGGGGGGCTTCTAAATTAATGTGTCATGAGCAGAAAAAATAAGGTTACATGACAAACGGGGAAGGGAAGCAAAAACATACTTTTGGACTTTTAATTTGCCCCCCATTCCCACCCCCGGCTCCTACACCCATGATTTCCAATACGCCAGCATTGTTCAATAACAGACATTGCGTAACATTGCGGCTTACAACTTTTCACACGTTCGTTATATGTAGCATTTCCACAGAACTTTCCCGGACTTTTTTGATGACCGAAGAATATATTGTTTACGGATTTTTCAGCGACTGATCAGACCAACCAGTATATCCCATCGTTGTACTGTGCCTTAAAATTCAACAGTTTTTTAAGTTATTCTGATTATACCTTTCAATCAGTCATTAGGGTGGGTCTTCCTATATCTTTGTAGTATTACACAGGACCCACAGGTATCAAGAATTTTAATTTTTATCAGGAAAAAATTAATTAGCTTTATAAATTAAATACACGGTGTACAGGACCGACCGCTTTTTTGACAGGTCAAATATATCAATGGGATGCCAATTTTTCCTCAATCTCTATATATCAAAGGATAGAGAATTTGACATTTCACATATATCAATAGGATGGGTAAATTTATCAACTGAAAATTTGTAATCATGGAAAAAATTGCACGTTGACCTACCACTGAAAACAAAGGAATAAGTTATATTCACAAGCCAGGTATTACAATTAGCAATACTGCACATGGATTATCAACTGTACAATTTTTGGGGGATGAAATTGTAATTTATGACAATTTTTTGTTATGGTATGAAAGTATACGAAAAATATAGTGATTGATTGATTATTTTAATCGTTTTACGGCCTCACCGAAGAATATATCACTCATGGAGACCGTCACCCAATGCCAGTAGAAGGGCTGCGAAATTTAGGCCTATGCTCGGCACTCGGGGCCTTTGAGCAGCCGTGTCAACCTGCTGTTGACCACGGGGCTCGGTTTTTCCGGTCTCATCCGAATGTACCGCCCCATTAGGACACTGTAAGCGGATACTGAGACCTATTCTAACCGGATCCAACGGGTTCGAAAATATTCTGAATGTGCAATGTATTTCAAATATTGATTATATTAAAGGGGTGTTCTGGAGATCAAAGCCGTACATATTGTACCCCAAGTATAGGTTGATACCCCCCTCCCTGGTTCAATGGAATCACAATTATTGGACACCAGCAGCGGATGGAATGCCTAGTTGTCTTTATTTCTAGTTCGCTGGATATATTGACATCGAAAATGAATTTTGAATATCATTATTTATTTGATAGAAAAAACGGTTGTGTGGTCAATATATCGAAATGTCGAATTAAAGGGCCACCGCAAAAGATTCACGAACAGTTTTCATCTTTTAAAGAATTCAAAACATCCAAAGAGATCCCGAGGCGAATAATGTGACATTCTAAATAACAATCTTGGAGCATATTATTATTTACATGGCAGCTGTTTTGAGATGATGATTTTTCAAGGATGTTTCCCTATATATACTGTATCTGTGCCCTACCCTACTTCAGGGGTCACAGTTTTTGAAGAAACCCTGAATCTGCCTACATGTACCTATGGATGCCTTTCATACTTAACATGACTACTGTAATTAGCAGCGGAAACGAATTACCCAAAATCGATATTCGAAATATTCGGACTATATTCTATTTCGTATTCGAATATTCGTGAACATCTTATATATGAAGTACAATGTATATCCCAAAAAAATTTACAAAAGGGGTTTTTTTTTTCCTGTTCATTAATAATCACCAGGAGTTGGTATGTTTCGTACATAGAATATCGATTAGTATGACATAAATTGTCAATTGTTGTTAAAATAAATTTAAGAATTATTTTAAGCAAAAAAAAATTAAATAAATAAATTGAGCATTGAAAAAAGCATATTACAATGCAAAGGTTTTCGTATTCCGCCTCCCAGCTGGATAGCCATTGTTGTATGCTATAAATCAAACTCAGAATGGGCAGTTTCTGGGACTTTGATCGTTATTAAAAAAGCAACAACGACAAAGCAAAAACAAATCCACCCCCCCCCCCCAAAAAAAAACAACAAAACCAAAACAAAAAAACACAAAAAACAAAAAAGAGTTGCTGCTAAGACGGTAGGGCGTCTAATTCTAATAATAAATTGCAAAGTGATATGCCTGCGTAAATAAGAAACCAAAGATGGTGGGGAGTTAAGGTTTGGTATACGGGAAGATTTAAAAAAAACTTGGTTATTGTAAACGTCTAGAGCCTTACTGAGTTTCTGTTTCACAGCTTTCATACGGTTATTAGACATGTGACCGAATATTCGAAATACAAATATCCATTCGAATATTCGCCTATTTTACGTATTCCATTCCGCGAATATTTCGAACATTCGTTGTCAGCTCTTAACTGTAATCATGTCCTGTTATTCGTCGTCGAGAAGAATTTAGAATATATCTCCCATAGACAATCTGTATCTGAATGTAAAATTTTGATCCGCTTTGTTTCGCCGCACCCTACCCCAGGTCGGGACATTGATTAAGCAACCTGAGCTCACTCTATGTCAGGCTAGCTTCATGTTTTTGCTGGCGCAGTTGATTCTTGAGAACGAATTATTTTTAAAGATGCCCCCAATTTTAATCCCGTATTGTGGCCTTCGCCCTATTTTCGGGACCCATGTGAATGTGCACTTATTTCAGAAAGCTTCAACATAAATTCAAATTTTGGGAGCCTGCTGTCTTGACAAGTTTTGTTTTATTTTATCTATTACTTCCTCATCCTTCATTATCTCCCTATGAAAAAAGATTGGACATTCATTTGATCCCCTTCACCCAGGATAACAGATCATGCGATTTTAGCATAGCGCGAGAGAACAGGTTATCACTATGGCACATCCCTAAAATCGCGTTAAGACATCGATTCATTATTTTCTTAATATAATGATTTGTTATTAAATGATTTTAACGTGGAATGAATTTAAAAACTTATCTCCCAGATGTGAACACAGTGTAAGACGAACAATTAGATGTAAGAAACCATTAAATTGAGTTCTATTAATATTAATATTAAAGTTTAAAAGGTCAAAATAGTAATATGCAGTTTTCGAGCACAGGCCACCGAGTAGGTGACAATCCCCCATCTAGATTTTTCTTTGCCGGCGACAATTTCTTCCAAAAAATGTGCGTTGAATTCCCATCTATCATATAGGTAATATATCGTTTCACACAGTCTTAGTTTTAGTATATCTGATAAAAGATACGGGGGGAACGACCAAGGTATACAGAGTATACAAAAGCACCGACACGGTTACATCAATCGAAAAACTAGCGATAAGCAGAACTGGGAATCCACACATTTGGAAGAAATTATCACCGGCGACAACACCCCAACCCCCCCAACCCCCCAAGCAGAAAAAAATAAAGGTAAAGGAGTAGTATCTATACTTCTGTACTGAATACACTCCCTGACTTTGACTCCAATATTTCCGCCAAAGGGGATCTCA
>CAJDSM010024005.1:47075-58455 GCA_903981925.1 Ostrea lurida | reverse complement strand
CGACAGGGGATGATTACTTCTCTTACGCACCATTTCCCACCTGATATATCCAGGGGTCCGTGTTTTCCCAACTTTTGTTTTGTATTCTGATTTACGATGAATCACTCGCTGTTCGTTTTGTCTTCGCCTTTTTATGCTGAATTATAACTATATAGATATGTACATGCAAGTCTATTTCTGTAAATGTAACAGATTATGGAAGGGGAAAATGTCCTGAAACTTTTCACCACGTTGAAAGATATAACTTTGTATGCCTGTGGATAAAAGGGGGACACTTGGAGTCTGCGCTGATATCTATATTGTTATGAATTTCAGCATAAAAAGGCGAAGACAACGAACCAGCGATGTGATTCATCGTAATCAGAATACCAAAACAAAAAGTTGGGAAAACACGGACCCCTGGATATATCAGGGTGGGAAAATGGTGCGTAAAAGAGAAGGTAATCATCCCCTGTCGACCTGTACCATCTGCCTTGAGGTCATTGTCTCATCAGGTAAATGAAAGTTATCCGAGACAAAAGCAGTGTATTAAAGAATGGATTAATTAATTGCTATGAACATGCAAGTACGCTGCCTCGAAAAAAAAAGATTATAAGTTAGAGAATAAACACCATATGTAGGTGATGATGAATGTTGCTTACATAAGTATGGAAGTTGACGATGTAAAATGCAGAAATTGCCATGTTTGTCATTTAAGTTGAGTTTTGTTATCTTGCCGCAAGAGTATGAAGCAGTTGTTTATCAAAGCATCAATAAACATTAAATAATTGTAAAAATGTTCTACCAAAAACTTTATAGACCTACATGTAGTATGAAACCATTCATGGGAATGTAGTGGTCTTTTCACAAAAATATTTAGTAAACATGAATGAAATGGTGACGATCCCATATTTGCACAGAAACACATGTCTAAATGAAATGTACAAACCAATTTTGATGGGCTATAACTTCTAATACTCATACAGTACAATTAACAAGCAGAATAGCCCCGATTACTTGTAAATTTGTTCACAAAACAGTGTAAGTTTTTTTTTTTAAAAAACACTACTGGCCTGGAGGATATAAAACTTTTTTTCTGTTTATTCATACTCAAACTCGTATTTTGTGGCGATTCATTTATCTATGCACTAGCCATGTTTGTTTGAGTACCAACTCAGATCAAAACTCCAAAACATTACTAATCTTGACCATGTACTCCATTTGAATATTGAATGATTAGTATCAAAGTTTCATAAAGATTTTGATCACTGAGTTTAAGCTTTGAGTATTGAAAACGCATCAATAAAGTTTTATATATAACTTCCAGGCCTTATTTAGCGTTCATAATTAATTTGAATAGCTTACAAGTTTATTTACGATCTGGCTATAAAACTTGCAGTGTTTTTTGTCCTTTAATCTGTTTACAAGATCTGTTTCACAGATAACTACATGTTGTGAGACATCTTTTTGAAAGAATCAACTTGTTAATTACATAATTTCCCTCTTAGGACTATGAAGAATTACCTTGTAAATAAAGGTATCTTTAATTTGTTTGAACACGTCCATTGTGTCACTGTATAAGGACTGTATGTGATCTATGGGTGATAAAACATTTCCTGGCAAAAATGACGCATGTATAATAGATAAATAAATAATAAAAGATAAATAATAACTCACTTGAAACATCCCTCTGTAGTACTGAATGTAAAGCAATGCGCTTTCAGTACATTCAGGTAACTTATTGTATTTATGGTGTTTTAATGTTATCGTTGCGTATGGCAGCTCAGAATCGCTCAGTACGCAGACAATTTTACCCGATGTTGACAAAATTTCGTAACTGCGACATTCCGGGCTATAGTATGGTGTCCCAGGATTCCAAACCCAGTGAAAAATATCAGTCCTTCAATTCTTGAAACCGTGGGTGTATTTTTAAAAAGAACCATGTGGTCAATCTCCAGGCAATTTTGTCTCGTTCGCGATTTATTGGCGCTTACATAAAATGTTTAGAATAGCGCGGTTGTTACACGATATTGCATAACGTTGCAGTTTGGGGTGGGGGTGGGGGTGGGGAGTTCTGAATGCACCATCCTAACGAACGATACAAGTCGGTAACGTTCGTGATATTAATCAAACCTCCCAAAATGACGTTTCATTGATTCTCAGTGTATAACTATGACAATTTTACATATAAGCGCTAATATTGCACATTTTTTTAAATTGCTTTTAATGTATATGTAAAAGTTAAAAAAAAAATACAATGCTCCGTGAAGCTAATTTTCAATATCAATTGGCTTACATGTAATCTTTTTAAATCATCGGAAGACTCAAACATTTGCATACTGTAAATATGATTAACGGAACTTTTACCGCGGACTTGGCTACATCCCCTGTATATATGGAAGCACCGATTCTGGTTTCTGTTCTATCACGTAAAGATTGTCCACATGTATAAATTTGTGGTTTTAATAAGATTTAATGTCTGGAAAATTAAGAGAGGGAAAAAAAACCAAATTAGAAACTTTTACGACCAAATGTTCATTGTTGGTAGAACCAAACACACTGTGAATTGACAATTGTGTTTAATGAACTCTCAATCTACTACAAGTATTAATTTTCAACAGAGGCGAAATTTTTGAGTGTCGTCCTATTTTTCATTGTTTCACCGGACATTTATTTATTTTTATGCCATCAATGTACATTCAGCTGAAGTTTAACAAGACAAAAGATACATTGTAATCATCGTCTTGGGGGGGGGGGGGGGGGGGGCGGTTCGGGGAGGAAATGGGGAAAACTCTATTCGGCCTCGAACAACGTTCCGTCTCCTGGTTCTATATTTATTTACCAGCGATCGATTTCCGATTTATTGGACGATGCCGGTCGAGAACTTTTCACCAAAATTGTTTGTACTGCCTTGTGGCGAAAAACTTGAAAAAAAAACCAACTTTTTCACTGGTTAATTTACAATTGACCCTTTGTGAAAGAGGAATATTTGTTCCTCTTGTTTCCAGCGGCTTGCATCAGACTTCTCTTCAGGGAGTTTGGTTTCAAGATAAACGCACCCCGATCAAGGGGCGGATCGAGGATTTGAGGTTAAGAGGCACATCTTATGAGCAGAGGTCTTGAGGTCGTCAGAGGGCTAAGTCCCTAGGATTTTTACAGGGCTAGAAGACTGTCTCCCATGTAGTCATTTTAAACATTTTCTGTCATTTTTTTGGAAGGTGAAACGTAATAAAATAACTGTTTTTTTCGAGTTTTTTGTTAAAAAAATCAATTTTTCAATAAATCATAAATTTTTGTCGTTTATCTCAGAGAGAGAGAGAGAGAGAGAGAGAGAGAGAGAGAGTGAGATGAGAGAGAGAGAGAAAGAGAGAGTAATTATCATTGTATAGTAATTGTTATCGGCCGCAGGAGCGGACCGATCTATTTGTGATTGTGTTCCAAAGTGCACATTGAGAGAAATAAAGGGCGGAAGTGTTTTAGTGTTTCAAGAAAATTGAATTTATCAATATATTAGACAATTATTAGTAAAAGTTCTGAATAAAGAGTTTCAGAAAATATATACATTAAAATATGAATAAACTGTTTATCAATGCGTGTTCATTATTATTCATTATTCACGAATATTATTGAATTTCACAACTTAAGCGAAGTTTTTACAAGTACTCCCCCAATTGCAGTGTTGTAAAATATGCGAAGCAATTCATCATGGGGCTTCTAATATTAACTCTATTAAATGGATAGATGATAACAAGTTATTTTTGTTTGAAAACATGGCAAGCGACTTCAAAATACATTGTATTTTAACTTTTGTATGTATTTTGATTGCTGCTTTAGTTAATCTCAATCTGCAAACCAAATTTACAGTCCAGCAAATGACATCGCCATCATCATGTGAAACCACAGTTTCCGGGGTATGCCTTTCAACTAACACCGATTGTTTCTGCAATTTTTTACACTCAAAATTCAAAAATGATTGTATATTTGCTCCATTTGCCTATTTTCATGCAGATGCGTTTACATTTTCTCACAACGGCAATCTAGATTGCCTAATTAAAATGGTCGGAGTTGAAGGGCTATGGACAAAATATTAGGGGACAAGAGTATAACATGTTGGTTGTTCTTATTGTTTCTTTGGAAATAGATCTATTTTTAAAAAAATATTTTAGCGGCCGATTTGATGGCTTTTGCATCAAAATTATCTTGTTGTATATATGTTTAAATATGTTTATGTACCTCATGTACATTACAGTCTGAGTGTAGTAAACTGAAACTGAACTGAGAGATTTGAAATTTAAGGGGACCACCTTCTAATCCGCCAATGTCGACATTTCAAAGTAGCTCTATCAGATACAGCATGTCCCTATCAAATTGAGACGCAGACAAATTCCCAACACGGCCAGCGTTTCATATACAATTAACAAGCCAAAGACAGATATTGCGTAAAATCGGGTTTTATACAACTTGCGAAACTACATGTAGTCTTTTCAAACTGCAATTATACATAATATGTATTATTTTCTAGAGGTGCAACTTGATTCTAATCACTACCCCCCCCCCCCCCCCCAATTTTGATTGACGAAGAATTGTTTACGAAAGGAGGGGTTTGTCAACGACTGATAAGATCTCTCCATTATATATTTCATTGTTCCTTGTCCTTACATTCAACAGTTTTATGTTAAAACTGACGATACCTTTTCAATTCACAATTCAGAAATCAAAGGGGGGGGGGGGGGGGGGTCCTCTATCTTGGTATACACGACGTATCGCTTGGAATGGGTCCAACTTTTATGAAAACGTCAAACGTATCAATGGATTAATCGATCTGTTATTATCAGGGGATAGTTATTTGAATGCACTATATCGATGGATCGTAAAATTTGTTAGGAAAAAAAATGCGTCAAAGACAGAAAAGGCCGGGTTAAATACTGTTAAATTTATGTTCGGTTAAAAGGAAGTAGGTGTCGACAGGTCTGGACCCACGATATGGGACTACCCGCTTGATGATGGATATCAAAGGTCATGATGCTACGATAATTAATTCTGAGTAAAGTGTTCGAAATTTGCACCATTTTTTACAAGAATAAAACCGGAAAATATTCATAAGTTGTACCGGATATGATTTATATTGCCGTAAACAGGAAAGTAAGTGTCGGACAGGTCTGGAAAATAGGATCACACGTATGGGACCCCGCTGATGGTGGATATTCAAAGGTCATAGCCTACGATAATTAATTGTGAGTAAAAGTGTTACGAAAATTTGCACTATTAGAATAACACTGGAAAATATTCTAAGTCGGTAAACAGGAAGTAGATGTCGGACAGGTTCCTGAAATCGGATCCCACGGTATGGGACCACCCGCTGATGATAAATCTTAAATTGGTCAGAGGCTACGATAAGTAATTACATGAATAAAGTGTTACAGAAAATTATTTCCCCAACCACCCGCCCGCCATTCACCATTTTTATAAGCCGGTTTTTGCACTCGTGCAGCCACGGCAAAATAAAAAAAAAAAAATCTAAAACTTATTACGTCTGTACCAAAAAAGTATAGGTTGAGCCCCATGGAGTGTCAGTTAAATCACATAAAACAATCCTTCATTTTTCAAAACAAATCTAGGGACATTTCAGGGATCTCATTTTTCTACGTAAAGGAATACTTTAAACACTTTACAGGTTTTGCCCCCTCCCTTTCTCTAAAACTGACATTTTCCTTGCAAGATCTTTCAAACTCCTTTAAACCACGTCTAACGCCCCGGGGCCGCTTGCAGCGCGGATTTATTGTCTCTGATATTGTAACACTTATCCAAAAGCGAGTCAAACGGTCTAGTATCATGTATCTCCACTACAAAGAAAATAATTTTAAATCAAAAAATAATTAAATGTTTTAGAATAAACCTTAGTTTATAATGACCTTGTCACAAACAAACCTTTCTTCAATACGCCTTACAGTTTACAAAAATTTGCCTTCTATTTCAATCCAATTCTTTCTGAGCTTGTCTAAAGACCTTAGTTAAAGTTCGATTTAAAAGCAACAATGCGCCGCAAACTCCTTATCACGAGGTTTGGTGGACAGAGACCACGGTGATTCCGCTAATTTAGCACATTAACGCATGTGTTATGTGTGTTCAAGCAGAAGCGGTTCTGTTACTTTATTGTTGGAATGCACCCGGTTCAACCTGGGATCTTTGGCTATCCATGACAATAATTCATGACCTGATTTTGTTTTGGTCCTTCACCAGTTTAATGCCCCCCCCCCAACTAATTTTCGGGGGAGAGTTTTTTAATGTTTGTTTTAGGGTTTTTTGGGGGGGGGGGGGTTTGGGGTTTGGTGTTGGGTTTTTGTTTTGTTTTGGGGTTGGGTGCTATTTTGTTTTGTTGGTGTGTGGGTTTTTTTATTGGCGTTTTTTTTTTTTTTGCTTAATATTACACATTGCAGTTTATTATAAATTTCATTTTCAACCTATTTTGTATCTATACGGATGTTTAATTTATAAATCGGCGAAAATTGACAAAACAATCGGAGTTCAAAAACGATATAAATCGAATCCAAGGCAGGAGAGAGAGAGAGAGAGAGAGAAGAGAGAGAGAGAGAGAGAGAGCGAGAGAGAGAGAGAGAAGAGAGAGACGAGAATGAGATCGAAGAGAGAGAGAGACGGGTCAAACATATGTGTTCAGATAGTAAGACATCAAAATTATAATCTTAACCTACAGACGGTACTATCATTGCACAACTTGTAAAATTTTACGTAAAACAGTGATCAATCTCGTCAAGTCACAAATAGAATACAAAACAAGAAGTTGGGCAAACACGAACCCCTGACACACCATGAGGTTGGGATCAGGTGTCTAGGAGGAAGTAGCATCCCTGTTGAGCCGGTCACACCCGCCGTGAACCCATATTATGGATCAGGTAAACGGAGCAATCCATTAGTTCAAATAAGTGCTGTGATAAACGGCTTACAATGGCTATGAAAAACACATCAGACGGCATTGTGGATCAATGGTAGGGTTTCATACAGTAAACTAAATTGTTTATAACGGACCATAGAAGTTACGAAATGCTTGCCTTTAAACGTACTTTTGAAACCCTGCAACAACAACTAGCTCTGTAAGTAGCTTGCCTCGATTCAAAAACTGATCATAAGCAGAAACAAGCTTCTTTGCGTAATTCAGGAATAATGGAGAGACATACACCACCACATGCAGGTGATGATGGAATAATTTGATACATGAAATATGGGAAGTTGACGAAGAAAAGCATGAAATCAGTCCCGTTTGTCAAAGTTGAGTATTCAGTTTTGCCGTTAATCGTCAAAGTTCAAAAAATATCTAAGTACCGAAGCAGACATGAAAGATCTCTGTATCCTATTATTACTAAATGAACAAGTCGGAAATTGGCGCCCACCTTATTTATTCACTGTCACTAGGACATCTATTTATTTATATCATTCAATGTAAGGATTTCCTAGAAGTTTAACAAGACAGAGATCTTCATCGTCTAGGGGTATTTTAAGAAAATTGTCTATTTACGAAAACATAAATTCTAGAACAGCGACAGGATCCCGGCGGGTATTGATCCGATTATAACGAAAAAATATAAATTCTCCAAATTAAAAAGCAACAATAATTCAAATTGTCGTTTATTCCAAAAAAGAGTTCTAAGCTAATTTGACCTTTCAAGCGAGACGTAGATAATTTCCAACAGGCGTAGGGCTGTCTTTGAAAGGGGGGGGGGGGACAACTTCTAAGTAATGCGACAAGCAAAAATCAAAGCTAATGGAACACTAAATGTGTGTGGGGGGTTGGGGAATTTTCTAAAAAAAGCAAAAGAAAATTAAAAAAAAGGTAATTTAGAACACTGAATGGTGTGCATTTTTTGTAGTGTGGGGGGGGGGGGGGGGGGGCTTCTAAATTAATGTGTCATGAGCAGAAAAAATAAGGTTACATGACAAACGGGGAAGGGAAGCAAAAACATACTTTTGGACTTTTAATTTGCCCCCCATTCCCACCCCCGGCTCCTACACCCATGATTTCCAATACGCCAGCATTGTTCAATAACAGACATTGCGTAACATTGCGGCTTACAACTTTTCACACGTTCGTTATATGTAGCATTTCCACAGAACTTTCCCGGACTTTTTTGATGACCGAAGAATATATTGTTTACGGATTTTTCAGCGACTGATCAGACCAACCAGTATATCCCATCGTTGTACTGTGCCTTAAAATTCAACAGTTTTTTAAGTTATTCTGATTATACCTTTCAATCAGTCATTAGGGTGGGTCTTCCTATATCTTTGTAGTATTACACAGGACCCACAGGTATCAAGAATTTTAATTTTTATCAGGAAAAAATTAATTAGCTTTATAAATTAAATACACGGTGTACAGGACCGACCGCTTTTTTGACAGGTCAAATATATCAATGGGATGCCAATTTTTCCTCAATCTCTATATATCAAAGGATAGAGAATTTGACATTTCACATATATCAATAGGATGGGTAAATTTATCAACTGAAAATTTGTAATCATGGAAAAAATTGCACGTTGACCTACCACTGAAAACAAAGGAATAAGTTATATTCACAAGCCAGGTATTACAATTAGCAATACTGCACATGGATTATCAACTGTACAATTTTTGGGGGATGAAATTGTAATTTATGACAATTTTTTGTTATGGTATGAAAGTATACGAAAAATATAGTGATTGATTGATTATTTTAATCGTTTTACGGCCTCACCGAAGAATATATCACTCATGGAGACCGTCACCCAATGCCAGTAGAAGGGCTGCGAAATTTAGGCCTATGCTCGGCACTCGGGGCCTTTGAGCAGCCGTGTCAACCTGCTGTTGACCACGGGGCTCGGTTTTTCCGGTCTCATCCGAATGTACCGCCCCATTAGGACACTGTAAGCGGATACTGAGACCTATTCTAACCGGATCCAACGGGTTCGAAAATATTCTGAATGTGCAATGTATTTCAAATATTGATTATATTAAAGGGGTGTTCTGGAGATCAAAGCCGTACATATTGTACCCCAAGTATAGGTTGATACCCCCCTCCCTGGTTCAATGGAATCACAATTATTGGACACCAGCAGCGGATGGAATGCCTAGTTGTCTTTATTTCTAGTTCGCTGGATATATTGACATCGAAAATGAATTTTGAATATCATTATTTATTTGATAGAAAAAACGGTTGTGTGGTCAATATATCGAAATGTCGAATTAAAGGGCCACCGCAAAAGATTCACGAACAGTTTTCATCTTTTAAAGAATTCAAAACATCCAAAGAGATCCCGAGGCGAATAATGTGACATTCTAAATAACAATCTTGGAGCATATTATTATTTACATGGCAGCTGTTTTGAGATGATGATTTTTCAAGGATGTTTCCCTATATATACTGTATCTGTGCCCTACCCTACTTCAGGGGTCACAGTTTTTGAAGAAACCCTGAATCTGCCTACATGTACCTATGGATGCCTTTCATACTTAACATGACTACTGTAATTAGCAGCGGAAACGAATTACCCAAAATCGATATTCGAAATATTCGGACTATATTCTATTTCGTATTCGAATATTCGTGAACATCTTATATATGAAGTACAATGTATATCCCAAAAAAATTTACAAAAGGGGTTTTTTTTTTCCTGTTCATTAATAATCACCAGGAGTTGGTATGTTTCGTACATAGAATATCGATTAGTATGACATAAATTGTCAATTGTTGTTAAAATAAATTTAAGAATTATTTTAAGCAAAAAAAAATTAAATAAATAAATTGAGCATTGAAAAAAGCATATTACAATGCAAAGGTTTTCGTATTCCGCCTCCCAGCTGGATAGCCATTGTTGTATGCTATAAATCAAACTCAGAATGGGCAGTTTCTGGGACTTTGATCGTTATTAAAAAAGCAACAACGACAAAGCAAAAACAAATCCACCCCCCCCCCCCAAAAAAAAACAACAAAACCAAAACAAAAAAACACAAAAAACAAAAAAGAGTTGCTGCTAAGACGGTAGGGCGTCTAATTCTAATAATAAATTGCAAAGTGATATGCCTGCGTAAATAAGAAACCAAAGATGGTGGGGAGTTAAGGTTTGGTATACGGGAAGATTTAAAAAAAACTTGGTTATTGTAAACGTCTAGAGCCTTACTGAGTTTCTGTTTCACAGCTTTCATACGGTTATTAGACATGTGACCGAATATTCGAAATACAAATATCCATTCGAATATTCGCCTATTTTACGTATTCCATTCCGCGAATATTTCGAACATTCGTTGTCAGCTCTTAACTGTAATCATGTCCTGTTATTCGTCGTCGAGAAGAATTTAGAATATATCTCCCATAGACAATCTGTATCTGAATGTAAAATTTTGATCCGCTTTGTTTCGCCGCACCCTACCCCAGGTCGGGACATTGATTAAGCAACCTGAGCTCACTCTATGTCAGGCTAGCTTCATGTTTTTGCTGGCGCAGTTGATTCTTGAGAACGAATTATTTTTAAAGATGCCCCCAATTTTAATCCCGTATTGTGGCCTTCGCCCTATTTTCGGGACCCATGTGAATGTGCACTTATTTCAGAAAGCTTCAACATAAATTCAAATTTTGGGAGCCTGCTGTCTTGACAAGTTTTGTTTTATTTTATCTATTACTTCCTCATCCTTCATTATCTCCCTATGAAAAAAGATTGGACATTCATTTGATCCCCTTCACCCAGGATAACAGATCATGCGATTTTAGCATAGCGCGAGAGAACAGGTTATCACTATGGCACATCCCTAAAATCGCGTTAAGACATCGATTCATTATTTTCTTAATATAATGATTTGTTATTAAATGATTTTAACGTGGAATGAATTTAAAAACTTATCTCCCAGATGTGAACACAGTGTAAGACGAACAATTAGATGTAAGAAACCATTAAATTGAGTTCTATTAATATTAATATTAAAGTTTAAAAGGTCAAAATAGTAATATGCAGTTTTCGAGCACAGGCCACCGAGTAGGTGACAATCCCCCATCTAGATTTTTCTTTGCCGGCGACAATTTCTTCCAAAAAATGTGCGTTGAATTCCCATCTATCATATAGGTAATATATCGTTTCACACAGTCTTAGTTTTAGTATATCTGATAAAAGATACGGGGGGAACGACCAAGGTATACAGAGTATACAAAAGCACCGACACGGTTACATCAATCGAAAAACTAGCGATAAGCAGAACTGGGAATCCACACATTTGGAAGAAATTATCACCGGCGACAACACCCCAACCCCCCCAACCCCCCAAGCAGAAAAAAATAAAGGTAAAGGAGTAGTATCTATACTTCTGTACTGAATACACTCCCTGACTTTGACTCCAATATTTCCGCCAAAGGGGATCTCA
>CAJDSM010024005.1:27363-45174 GCA_903981925.1 Ostrea lurida | reverse complement strand
CTATCAGAGTCAAGATTACAAAATAGAACCAATGTAACGAGTATCTATCATGTCTACTCGAATGAGTCGCAGTAGTTGTGATGGGCCTGTAAATGGTATTTCGAACTAAAGAGCTAAGGATTGTTTTTCCGCCTTTTGTCTTTTAACTGGCATAAGAACATCGAGCCGAAACGGGAGTGAAAAACAGAGATTTTTGCACCAAAAATGTGTGCTTTCCCTTTCATTGCTATCTGTTGTCAAAAAATCTCGTTTTGATGAGTGGATGATTGCTTAACTGGGGAATGACTAAAAAATGAGTGTCTAATTCATTTTCTTGCGAATAATTTTTTTTCCTAATCGATGATGAATAAACCCATTCCTTATCATCCATCTCGGAATTTCTCAAACTTCAATTTTGGCGAACAACGTCCTTTTAATTGGTTAACGGAGAATTAAGATGTCACTTATAATGTAAAATTAAGTTTGGATACGCAGTGTTTAAGATCATTTGTCGGTGGGGGGAGGATTGACTCAATAATATTTTTTACAATTGTGAAATATTTTCAAGAGGTAAGAAACATATTGCTAAACTTGTTTTACTCAGTATAGAAATTATATGCATATGATATATTAGTACGTTAAAGGGCTTATAATTAGATAACTCACTCTAAAAGCTAACGTTTATAAAGTCTAATATACCCGAAGGAGGCTACTACGTTGTGAGGCCGGGGGGAGAGAGAAGAGCTTTAATAACAATGTTAAAGCCAGCCATTGGTCCTCCCTTACTTTTTGTTACTAAATCTCCGCTAGTGAGTCTGTTAAACTCGGTTATACGACTTGTTTCATACAGACATCAACAGCGAGTCGCATACGTCGAGTTGAACAGGCCCCGGATCATGCAGATCAAACGATACGATGCCGCCTGTTTCTACCCTAAATAAATTGGTAATTATTAGAAGCTGCTTACAAAGCCGAATATGTGATGCGAGTCATTAACCGAAACATTGAAATAGATTGACAAATCTTTCAACCATATCGTGCAGCGTCAACAGCTTCAGAATACCACACAGAAGCACGTGTGATGAGGTAGTACAAGTAGCCTGGCGTCACCATCTCGAACCACTTGGTGACACGAGAGCTCGCTATAAAAACTCTCACCAGTTATAGCCTAAATATATTATATATTCTACAGCTCTATCACTTAGAAATTAACCCTTATGAAACATCAAGGAGTAATAGCTACTCGGTTTTCAATGTTCTTGTACTACGAATGTGTATGTAAGCAATTAAGAAAGAATTGCAAATCCTTATATGACTATTGATTGAAGGATGATTATAAGCAGGAAATGAAATAATCCTCTATACAACCGGAAAGGACTTAAAGCATGAGGCCGTCGGTATTTACGGCGATCTTGTCGAGTTTGGAAAGAAGTATCCGTCTTCATATCCAGCATTGCCTTGTCAATTTTCGTGAGAGCACGTCACTTGATTTCAAAGTTCCTTGCATATCCTAATTGCCCTCTCTGTTCTTTCTGCTTCACCAACTGACACTTGCTATGTGTCTCTCTAAGGCCCTATTCGAATTCATACAACCTGTGGTCTTGTGTACATTTGAATATACGTTTTCACTAGAACTTAATTACTTGTCGATATAATAATGTCTATCAATGATTTTTTTTCGCTCGGTTGTGTGTTATTGTGGTCGCCTGCCTGCCGTTAGCGGAGGCGACATATAGGGATAACTGTGTCGTCTGGCGTCGTCGTCGTTCGTGTCGGCGTCAAAAATTTTCTGTCACATTTTTCTCAGAAACCACATAAGCCAGCTTCCTGATATTTGGCAACCAGAGCATCAGTATGGAGAACTTATCTGTAACGTCAGTTTCCAAATTGCCACATGTCAACTTCCTTGTTTTGAGCGACTTAGGAATATTTTGCCATGGAAATTTCTGTCCATTTTATCTCAGGAATCACACACGGCCAGACTTCCTGATTTTGACACAGGAGCATCAGTAATGAGATCTGTATCGTGTAACGCAGTTTCACTCTGCCGCATGTCAATTCCTGTTTGACCGCGACTTAAAAATATTTTAAACATGGACAAATTTCTGTCACATTTTTTCTCAGGAACCACACAGGCCAGCTCCTGAATTTTGCGCACAGAGCATCAGTAATGGATGTATCGTGGTCAAAGCAGTTTCAACTCCGCATGTCACTTCCTGTTTGACGCGACTTATTTAAACATGGAACAATTTCTGTCACATTTTTTCTCAGGAAATTAAACGTTTATTAGTTCATAGTCAATCATCTGGAATGGCCTTATAACAAAAAATACTATTCCTTACAATTTGTTAATACTTTTTTCAATATATTTGTAAAACTATTCAAGATTTGTACTTGTGCATCTTAATTGGAATATTAATATTTATCATCTAAATTAGAATCTATTTAATTAATCTTCAACTGAGTCTAAATCCACTTATGTAGTTACATATCTTAAGCACAAGGACGATTTTTGTATAAAAATTCTCCAACGTTCATGCTTTCTACTCGTCTAGTGTATCCCAACCTATTGGCCGAGTACCCCCTCGTTGTTTAAAGGATTTGGTTTTCATTAAGAACATGGTTTTTTGATCTGCCCCTTGCCTTATTATTCTGTTTTCTGTAGAATGTATTATTGCGAGTTCTCTTCGATATTGTTTGTGCATGAAATTCATTGTTGATCGGGAAAATAAAGTGGTAATTCAGTAATGAAAAAACCCTTAGTCGACAATTGTTCCTTTGAAATTTAACCATTGATTAGCTAGGTTTAAGACGTAGACACATTGCGAAAGACAAGTTTGAATATGCTAAAGATCGGTAAACATCCATAGCGTATGTGCGGTCAAATGAATATATTTTACTATTTTGGTAGACTATCCCGGTAATTCTGAACCATAGAATCCAAATTTCATCATAATAATGCGTATCACACAAAAAATAGGTTTTTAGGGTTTATACTTTTGATGTCACATCGACAAGATTTTTCATGTAGAAATGAGGGTACGAAGAACCTAGCATGTAGCTGAATAATGTAGCCTCTCCGGTTTTTGTTATTGTGACGTTTACGGAGGGGCCTACAATTCACTTGGTTTGCTGTTAAGACAGAAAGTCTGCACTTCAGTGATGAGCAAGTTATGGCTGACATTTCGTACAATATTGATTCTCATAACTGACATTGAATTGTGTGTATGTTGGTCGCGGAAAAGAGAAAAAAAATAGGTTTAGCTCTTCGATGTCTTTTCCTGCTCTAAGTGATGATGTTTAAGAGTTTGGGCACAATTCGTGGGCGAATATTTACCATGTATGAGGCACTAGTGTTTTATATTTTTTTAATGTGTAGTGCATCAGCATGATGTCCCGTTCTCTTTTGTATTTAATTCCAGCAATATCTTATCCATAGGAATTATGTGAATGGGAATCGAGGCAGCAGGCCTGCGTATATTAAGCCCTCCTCCTGGTTGTAATTGGAGTATCTGTGGGGTACAGTACAATAGGCGAAGTTAACATTGTGTCAAACGTATCATAATCCAAAAAACATATACAAATCGAGTGTAGGGAAACGGACCTCCCGACAAAGGCGAAGGTAGGACAGGTGCCATGGAGGAGTAGCATCCTCTGCTGACGCGGTCACACCCGCCGTGAGCCCTTAGTCGAAATAAAGTAAACGGGATTACCGTAGTCAAATCTAGTAGGAAAATGACAGTCTAACAAAGGGTATGAAACCAATCAGTCAACATATGACCTTAGTGATAATTTTAATCGCAAACAAGGTCATTATAAGCGAACCGTAGATTTGCGAAATGGACTGACTTAAACGAGATTCGTTTAATAACCCTGCACGCATCAATTTTTGTTAGTGTGGCCTCGCTTTACAAGTCCGCACTACGCATATCCATGCTCTGCGTATGCGAATCAACTGGGAGAATTACACCCATAAGCGGTGATATGGTATATACTCTAGAAAGGAAAGTGACATTGCACCGTCAAAGTCATCACGCTTATATAATGTAGTTGTCCAGTCTGCCATTAGAGTCAATGTTAAGTAAATATCCAAATATGAAGCAGATATGTCAGATTCTGGTGGTGTCCTTTATTCGAGTCTCTTCGGGATATATCAAATGACATAATTGTGAAAATGTATGATTGTTAATAAGTCTTTTAAACAACACATGTTACTCCAAACATAACCCCAAAACGATACGTGCTGGGTAAAACTCACTCTACTAGAAATTACATATGTTTGACACCTGTGCTTTAAGGGGCATGGACAACGTTTGAGCTAAAAATGTTTAAATTTTAGATTTCCTTTTTATGTTTACAATGCTTCATTTAGGGTTAATTTCCTAATGGTCAGCAAAAATTTGGAACGTCACTTCAATTTGAGTCAAAAATTTTCAAATGAATTAGAATATCCCAAAATGACTCATAAGTGATTTCTGTAAAAATAAAATTTTATGCATTTATCTGACAATGTGTATTTATGTTCCAATCTAAACTTTTTGATCTTAAATTATGTCCCATTAAATTTAGGCTTCTGGCAAAAATTCAATTTATTATTATAATAAGGTCATTCCTATTTGTACTTTTAGAGAACATACAGGCATTTCTAAGTTGCAAAAGAACATTCATATATCTTTTTATCATTTCGAAAGGAATAAGATGATTTAAAGGAGAAGCAAAATGTAACCAAAAATGAGTGATCTATCCTTGAAAGAAGGTTGGTTCCACATAAGCACAAAGTAGCTCTAACAACGATTCAATTCCGCACCTTATTGTAACTGAATAGCCTATGTAATTGATTATGATCATTTCAAGCGGGATCAATAAACATTTTGCAGGTCCATCTCAAATTTAGCCGCGTCTAGTTTTCTGTCTAAGTTTTCGTTACCAATGGAATAAATCGAAAGGAAAGTAAAATATCTGTCGATAACTGAAATTTTGAAAACCACCCTCTTACCTACTCACCTTCGTTACCAATCGGACATATTGGGAAGGAAGTTGATATTGTCGATAAATGACATTCGAAACCTCTCCTTACTCTATCATCGATTTCTTGCGTGGACTATAGCTGTAAACACATGTAAATGTATATGCACAAAATAGAAATCCATGCGAGGCATAAGACCCACATTTATTTTCAGCCGATTCATCGTTTCATAATTATTCCTTATGCATGTCAGCTACCCGAATCTTAAACTGTGCTAATCAATATTGTACTTTTTGGTAGCTTCACTATAATGCACAATACATTCATTTGCCTTGACAGAAGCGGCGGCAACAACCGTTTCCTCTATCCTGAATTGAACGCTTGATTAACGAGGGCTGACACTTTTAAAAAATGTCCTATATGAGTGTCACAGCTGTGCGTGCTAAATTAACGCAATTGCCTGCTAATTTTGACACACAGAACTTTGGGAAATTGAGAAAATTCAGTCACTACTCACTGAAATCATTTGATCTCCATGTTCCCGGATTTGTGAGTGAATAATCTTTAGTCTAGTTGTAAGTCATGCATGACAGACGTATCTCTTATTCTAACTTGCATGCGTACTGTACAATGTTGATTTTTACAAATTCTGAATTTCTTCCTTAGACATTGCCTAGTTAGAAGTCAGGTTGTTGGAATTCCCTGAAGGGGTCTTAACTTTAGCTCATTAATTACATGTAGCTGTCCTGTTTTTGTATACTATGAAGCGGGATTGTTTGTAAAATTTCTCTTTTGTGGCCTTTCAACTCAAAAAATTCAGATATATATTTATAACAATAAGGAGAGACTCCTGGTAACCAACGAGAGAGGGGGAGGGGTAAGTTTCCCTTGTTGACCCGCTATGAGCCCGAGTAACACTGCATGGAGAACCCAGAGTCAAAATCGAAATCCTCTTAGTCCTCTGAACGGAATGGCTAATAACCAAACCACATTTGACCTAATAACAGACTGTATAGACTTTCACAAAAATTCACAGAATGACCATAATATTGCGAAATGGTGATTTTTTAACGATACAATTGAAACTCCCATAACATCAGCTGATTTGACAGTAGTTTTGTCTCTGTTCTGCCTGTTCTTGATTTGTATAGTTGCTTCATAGAAATTTGTGAGATTGATCATTGCTTATTTATCGTTTTATTTATTCAAAAAGCATACATTTTTGATTCGTTGATTATTCAGCGATAAATACTCATAGAATAAATATCCGTTTCAGCGGATTTAATCTGTTATAATACGCTGAATGAAATCCGTTATAGGATTAACAATGTAGCATCTCGATGAACCGTCCATCTGTTTATAGCACGTAAAAGTCCATTATGACGGATTCAAAGCTGTTATAGAACACTTTACTCCATTACGGATTGAATCATTTGATTAATTGTATATATGTTTAAAGAGCATAATCTGTATCCTTTTGAATTTATTACCTGTGAATTTCTTTAAGGAATATTTCGTAGGAAATATATAACGGTAAAAAATGTGACCACGAATCTGTCCGGTCAAAATGTAAACAACACGAGAAATAAGCCTAAAAAGACAACGTGTCTAAACGTTGGTAGTTCTATAAATGGCAAGGGGATTGAACGTCATAACACGCGAATCTCCTTAATATGGAAGTAGAATTCAAAATCACGCTTGAATGTTTGTAAGTAAATACACATGTAGCTTATATTCGAACGTATTTTTGAACTGTTTAATGCAAAATATATGATTTACATGTATATATCACATGCATTACTTATATGTTGTTAAATACGTAATACTATTATTCTCAAGAGAAAAAAAGGTCATGTGTAAACATTGCAAAACAAATAATACAGTATGCGCATGCCTACATTCAGGCGACTCTTTTTTGTTTGTGGTTTTTTGTTGTTTTTCAAGGTTTGGTATTATAATAATAAATAGAAACAAGTTCTTTGTTTTCTTTTGTAATCTTTTTGCTTTTAATGTTTAATTAGTATGAAAAGCATAACTTTTTACCTGTGTCATAGAAAAAACTCGAAAGATTTATTTTTTCGAAAGATACAGATTATGCTACTTTAACGTCCCGCTTAAGAATTTTCCATATGGAGACGTCACCATTCCGGTGAAGGCTGCAAACTTAGCTTATGCTCGGCGCTCTTGACTTTGAGCAGGGAGGGGTCTTTCGGTGCCACACCTCTGGGCACGGGCTCGGTTTTTTGCGGTCTCATCTGAAGGACCGCCCTATTTACATGTAGTCGCCTCTTACGAACAAGCAGGGGGTACTAAGATCTATTCTAACCTGAATCCAGGGAATGATATACATGTCAATCCCATGTATGTTTTCCAGTGTTTCATCACGAATCATACCTTTATATTCTATATATATTAAATTCTTGAATAATTTGGGGCTTAAAGAATTAGTTTCTAACATGGACTTTGTTTAAAAAAAAAAAGGATGTGTGACCGTACGTTTTTAACTATGAAGAAATGAACTGCAGTTTTTAAACAAAGTGTCAATATAGTGGCAATTCAAAGACAATATTGCTGGTTTTAATTATGCGATGTTTACATGCAATGTGTGTAAAAAGTGTTTCTGTTAATTTCTGTTCGTCAGAGAGGTTGCAGGCATTCAACGTGTACTTGTACGCGTGTACAGGGGATTCCTCTAGAAATAGTGATTAACGTCATAAGTTTCGTTGATGACATATTCTACAAGTACCACGAACGTTAAGTGCAAAGTACATGTTACGTAACACGTGTAGGCTTATAGATTCTATTGTTGTTTAATTATGTGACTGTGTCGTTTCCTGAAAGCTGAAGGATTTTAGCAAATTGATGCAAAGAAAATAACATTTTGGGGGGAAGACAAAATTCTTTAGGGCTCTAAAACACATGTTTTTTATTTTCAAAACCTTTGTTTTACAAGTAACGTAGAAAGCTAAACGAGAAATAAATGTGGGATGGTAACTGACACCGTAGGAGTACGCGTGGCAGTGTTTGCTAACTCTCTCTACTCAGCAATTACATGATAAAGGCAACTTAGAATTAAAAAATCGTTAAGATACAATATCCTTTAATATGAACACAGCAATATTTTAAAGTTCATTTTCACAAAGGGTATGTTTTTCTTTCAGGAGAGGAGCATGCGGTGAGTTCTTTATTTCTTTTTTTATCCCTATATACATTATTATCATAAGCAAAGTTCCCGGTTAAATCTTTCTTAGCAATACGTGAACATTAGTCAATACAGTTCACATGTACTGTAATTTCCACATCAACCATGGTAATTTTGATGTTGACATTCCTTTAGTAGACTCATGGTGTTGAATATCATATATATCTTTCCTATCAACTACATTTAATCAAATTGGTCGAACCTAGACAGTAAACTTACTGCGCGCCTTAAGCTGATCTGAATTTCGGTTTATAATGCATGTTTGCTAAGGTTGCTGAAATGAAATGAATGAATAAATAGCAATAAAAACAAAAGTTGAATCCACACTTACATTAGAACTATTTGTAGAGAACATCTTAACTTAATAAGTACGGGATAAGTTTGCTGTGACTTATGTAAAATATATAAAGAAAAATGATTATATTTACACAAGTTTTATCATAACCATCTCAATTCAATAGTCAACTATAGACAGAATATCTCTGTTTTAATAAAATCCATCTTAACTGTTTTAGGCATTTACTGCAATTATGAAGAATGATCAATTTGTTGTAATTGACATGCATAAGCAAGTGGGGAGGTCTAAACATGATTCTTTGAAAATTCAACCAATGCATGTGTAATTCGTGAAATAAACACTTCTAGAATGTAATCATTGGACGGTTCAATTCGATATAGAGCTCAGGCTTGGACCAATTTTATTTTTTGCCAATTTTAATTGAGTAGATTCAAGATTGTGCTAATTTGGTATTTCTATAATAAATACTGAAAACGATGCTGGTTGAAACTCACTATATAGTTACAATTCTCTCTGCAAACTAAGGATTGTTTTCCCTTTTGTCTTTTAGCAGAGAGAATTGTAACTATATAGTGAGTTTCAACCAGCATCGTTTTCAGTATTTATTATAGAAATACCAAATTAGCACAATCTTGAATCTACTCAATTAAAATTGGCAAAAAATAAAATTGGTCCAAGCCTGAGCTCTATATCGAATTGAACCGTCCAATGATTACATTCTAGAAGTGTTTATTTCACGAATTACACATGCATTGGTTGAATTTTCAAAGAATCATGTTTAGACCTCCCCACTTGCTTATGCATGTCAATTACAACAAATTGATCATTCTTCATAATTGCAGTAAATGCCTAAAACAGTTAAGATGGATTTTATTAAAACAGAGATATTCTGTCTATAGTTGACTATTGAATTGAGATGGTTATGATAAAACTTGTGTAAATATAATCATTTTTCTTTATATATTTTACATAAGTCACAGCAAACTTATCCCGTACTTATTAAGTTAAGATGTTCTCTACAAATAGTTCTAATGTAAGTGTGGATTCAACTTTTGTTTTTATTGCTATTTATTCATTCATTTCATTTCAGCAACCTTAGCAAACATGCATTATAAACCGAAATTCAGATCAGCTTAAGGCGCGCAGTAAGTTTACTGTCTAGGTTCGACCAATTTGATTAAATGTAGTTGATAGGAAAGATATATATGATATTCAACACCATGAGTCTACTAAAGGAATGTCAACATCAAAATTACCATGGTTGATGTGGAAATTACAGTACATGTGAACTGTATTGACTAATGTTCACGTATTGCTAAGAAAGATTTAACCGGGAACTTTGCTTATGATAATAATGTATATAGGGATAAAAAAAGAAATAAAGAACTCACCGCATGCTCCTCTCCTGAAAGAAAAACATACCCTTTGTGAAAATGAACTTTAAAATATTGCTGTGTTCATATTAAAGGATATTGTATCTTAACGATTTTTTAATTCTAAGTTGCCTTTATCATGTAATTGCTGAGTAGAGAGAGTTAGCAAACACTGCCACGCGTACTCCTACGGTGTCAGTTACCATCCCACATTTATTTCTCGTTTAGCTTTCTACGTTACTTGTAAAACAAAGGTTTTGAAAATAAAAAACATGTGTTTTAGAGCCCTAAAGAATTTTGTCTTCCCCCCAAAATGTTATTTTCTTTGCATCAATTTGCTAAAATCCTTCAGCTTTCAGGAAACGACACAGTCACATAATTAAACAACAATAGAATCTATAAGCCTACACGTGTTACGTAACATGTACTTTGCACTTAACGTTCGTGGTACTTGTAGAATATGTCATCAACGAAACTTATGACGTTAATCACTATTTCTAGAGGAATCCCCTGTACACGCGTACAAGTACACGTTGAATGCCTGCAACCTCTCTGACGAACAGAAATTAACAGAAACACTTTTTACACACATTGCATGTAAACATCGCATAATTAAAACCAGCAATATTGTCTTTGAATTGCCACTATATTGACACTTTGTTTAAAAACTGCAGTTCATTTCTTCATAGTTAAAAACGTACGGTCACACATCCTTTTTTTTTTTAAACAAAGTCCATGTTAGAAACTAATTCTTTAAGCCCCAAATTATTCAAGAATTTAATATATATAGAATATAAAGGTATGATTCGTGATGAAACACTGGAAAACATACATGGGATTGACATGTATATCATTCCCTGGATTCAGGTTAGAATAGATCTTAGTACCCCCTGCTTGTTCGTAAGAGGCGACTACATGTAAATAGGGCGGTCCTTCAGATGAGACCGCAAAAAACCGAGCCCGTGCCCAGAGGTGTGGCACCGAAAGACCCCTCCCTGCTCAAAGTCAAGAGCGCCGAGCATAAGCTAAGTTTGCAGCCTTCACCGGAATGGTGACGTCTCCATATGGAAAATTCTTAAGCGGGACGTTAAAGTAGCATAATCTGTATCTTTCGAAAAAATAAATCTTTCGAGTTTTTTCTATGACACAGGTAAAAAGTTATGCTTTTCATACTAATTAAACATTAAAAGCAAAAAGATTACAAAAGAAAACAAAGAACTTGTTTCTATTTATTATTATAATACCAAACCTTGAAAAACAACAAAAAACCACAAACAAAAAAGAGTCGCCTGAATGTAGGCATGCGCATACTGTATTATTTGTTTTGCAATGTTTACACATGACCTTTTTTTCTCTTGAGAATAATAGTATTACGTATTTAACAACATATAAGTAATGCATGTGATATATACATGTAAATCATATATTTTGCATTAAACAGTTCAAAAATACGTTCGAATATAAGCTACATGTGTATTTACTTACAAACATTCAAGCGTGATTTTGAATTCTACTTCCATATTAAGGAGATTCGCGTGTTATGACGTTCAATCCCCTTGCCATTTATAGAACTACCAACGTTTAGACACGTTGTCTTTTTAGGCTTATTTCTCGTGTTGTTTACATTTTGACCGGACAGATTCGTGGTCACATTTTTTACCGTTATATATTTCCTACGAAATATTCCTTAAAGAAATTCACAGGTAATAAATTCAAAAGGATACAGATTATGCTCTTTAAACATATATACAATTAATCAAATGATTCAATCCGTAATGGAGTAAAGTGTTCTATAACAGCTTTGAATCCGTCATAATGGACTTTTACGTGCTATAAACAGATGGACGGTTCATCGAGATGCTACATTGTTAATCCTATAACGGATTTCATTCAGCGTATTATAACAGATTAAATCCGCTGAAACGGATATTTATTCTATGAGTATTTATCGCTGAATAATCAACGAATCAAAAATGTATGCTTTTTGAATAAATAAAACGATAAATAAGCAATGATCAATCTCACAAATTTCTATGAAGCAACTATACAAATCAAGAACAGGCAGAACAGAGACAAAACTACTGTCAAATCAGCTGATGTTATGGGAGTTTCAATTGTATCGTTAAAAAATCACCATTTCGCAATATTATGGTCATTCTGTGAATTTTTGTGAAAGTCTATACAGTCTGTTATTAGGTCAAATGTGGTTTGGTTATTAGCCATTCCGTTCAGAGGACTAAGAGGATTTCGATTTTGACTCTGGGTTCTCCATGCAGTGTTACTCGGGCTCATAGCGGGTCAACAAGGGAAACTTACCCCTCCCCCTCTCTCGTTGGTTACCAGGAGTCTCTCCTTATTGTTATAAATATATATCTGAATTTTTTGAGTTGAAAGGCCACAAAAGAGAAATTTTACAAACAATCCCGCTTCATAGTATACAAAAACAGGACAGCTACATGTAATTAATGAGCTAAAGTTAAGACCCCTTCAGGGAATTCCAACAACCTGACTTCTAACTAGGCAATGTCTAAGGAAGAAATTCAGAATTTGTAAAAATCAACATTGTACAGTACGCATGCAAGTTAGAATAAGAGATACGTCTGTCATGCATGACTTACAACTAGACTAAAGATTATTCACTCACAAATCCGGGAACATGGAGATCAAATGATTTCAGTGAGTAGTGACTGAATTTTCTCAATTTCCCAAAGTTCTGTGTGTCAAAATTAGCAGGCAATTGCGTTAATTTAGCACGCACAGCTGTGACACTCATATAGGACATTTTTTAAAAGTGTCAGCCCTCGTTAATCAAGCGTTCAATTCAGGATAGAGGAAACGGTTGTTGCCGCCGCTTCTGTCAAGGCAAATGAATGTATTGTGCATTATAGTGAAGCTACCAAAAAGTACAATATTGATTAGCACAGTTTAAGATTCGGGTAGCTGACATGCATAAGGAATAATTATGAAACGATGAATCGGCTGAAAATAAATGTGGGTCTTATGCCTCGCATGGATTTCTATTTTGTGCATATACATTTACATGTGTTTACAGCTATAGTCCACGCAAGAAATCGATGATAGAGTAAGGAGAGGTTTCGAATGTCATTTATCGACAATATCAACTTCCTTCCCAATATGTCCGATTGGTAACGAAGGTGAGTAGGTAAGAGGGTGGTTTTCAAAATTTCAGTTATCGACAGATATTTTACTTTCCTTTCGATTTATTCCATTGGTAACGAAAACTTAGACAGAAAACTAGACGCGGCTAAATTTGAGATGGACCTGCAAAATGTTTATTGATCCCGCTTGAAATGATCATAATCAATTACATAGGCTATTCAGTTACAATAAGGTGCGGAATTGAATCGTTGTTAGAGCTACTTTGTGCTTATGTGGAACCAACCTTCTTTCAAGGATAGATCACTCATTTTTGGTTACATTTTGCTTCTCCTTTAAATCATCTTATTCCTTTCGAAATGATAAAAAGATATATGAATGTTCTTTTGCAACTTAGAAATGCCTGTATGTTCTCTAAAAGTACAAATAGGAATGACCTTATTATAATAATAAATTGAATTTTTGCCAGAAGCCTAAATTTAATGGGACATAATTTAAGATCAAAAAGTTTAGATTGGAACATAAATACACATTGTCAGATAAATGCATAAAATTTTATTTTTACAGAAATCACTTATGAGTCATTTTGGGATATTCTAATTCATTTGAAAATTTTTGACTCAAATTGAAGTGACGTTCCAAATTTTTGCTGACCATTAGGAAATTAACCCTAAATGAAGCATTGTAAACATAAAAAGGAAATCTAAAATTTAAACATTTTTAGCTCAAACGTTGTCCATGCCCCTTAAAGCACAGGTGTCAAACATATGTAATTTCTAGTAGAGTGAGTTTTACCCAGCACGTATCGTTTTGGGGTTATGTTTGGAGTAACATGTGTTGTTTAAAAGACTTATTAACAATCATACATTTTCACAATTATGTCATTTGATATATCCCGAAGAGACTCGAATAAAGGACACCACCAGAATCTGACATATCTGCTTCATATTTGGATATTTACTTAACATTGACTCTAATGGCAGACTGGACAACTACATTATATAAGCGTGATGACTTTGACGGTGCAATGTCACTTTCCTTTCTAGAGTATATACCATATCACCGCTTATGGGTGTAATTCTCCCAGTTGATTCGCATACGCAGAGCATGGATATGCGTAGTGCGGACTTGTAAAGCGAGGCCACACTAACAAAAATTGATGCGTGCAGGGTTATTAAACGAATCTCGTTTAAGTCAGTCCATTTCGCAAATCTACGGTTCGCTTATAATGACCTTGTTTGCGATTAAAATTATCACTAAGGTCATATGTTGACTGATTGGTTTCATACCCTTTGTTAGACTGTCATTTTCCTACTAGATTTGACTACGGTAATCCCGTTTACTTTATTTCGACTAAGGGCTCACGGCGGGTGTGACCGCGTCAGCAGAGGATGCTACTCCTCCATGGCACCTGTCCTACCTTCGCCTTTGTCGGGAGGTCCGTTTCCCTACACTCGATTTGTATATGTTTTTTGGATTATGATACGTTTGACACAATGTTAACTTCGCCTATTGTACTGTACCCCACAGATACTCCAATTACAACCAGGAGGAGGGCTTAATATACGCAGGCCTGCTGCCTCGATTCCCATTCACATAATTCCTATGGATAAGATATTGCTGGAATTAAATACAAAAGAGAACGGGACATCATGCTGATGCACTACACATTAAAAAAATATAAAACACTAGTGCCTCATACATGGTAAATATTCGCCCACGAATTGTGCCCAAACTCTTAAACATCATCACTTAGAGCAGGAAAAGACATCGAAGAGCTAAACCTATTTTTTTTCTCTTTTCCGCGACCAACATACACACAATTCAATGTCAGTTATGAGAATCAATATTGTACGAAATGTCAGCCATAACTTGCTCATCACTGAAGTGCAGACTTTCTGTCTTAACAGCAAACCAAGTGAATTGTAGGCCCCTCCGTAAACGTCACAATAACAAAAACCGGAGAGGCTACATTATTCAGCTACATGCTAGGTTCTTCGTACCCTCATTTCTACATGAAAAATCTTGTCGATGTGACATCAAAAGTATAAACCCTAAAAACCTATTTTTTGTGTGATACGCATTATTATGATGAAATTTGGATTCTATGGTTCAGAATTACCGGGATAGTCTACCAAAATAGTAAAATATATTCATTTGACCGCACATACGCTATGGATGTTTACCGATCTTTAGCATATTCAAACTTGTCTTTCGCAATGTGTCTACGTCTTAAACCTAGCTAATCAATGGTTAAATTTCAAAGGAACAATTGTCGACTAAGGGTTTTTTCATTACTGAATTACCACTTTATTTTCCCGATCAACAATGAATTTCATGCACAAACAATATCGAAGAGAACTCGCAATAATACATTCTACAGAAAACAGAATAATAAGGCAAGGGGCAGATCAAAAAACCATGTTCTTAATGAAAACCAAATCCTTTAAACAACGAGGGGGTACTCGGCCAATAGGTTGGGATACACTAGACGAGTAGAAAGCATGAACGTTGGAGAATTTTTATACAAAAATCGTCCTTGTGCTTAAGATATGTAACTACATAAGTGGATTTAGACTCAGTTGAAGATTAATTAAATAGATTCTAATTTAGATGATAAATATTAATATTCCAATTAAGATGCACAAGTACAAATCTTGAATAGTTTTACAAATATATTGAAAAAAGTATTAACAAATTGTAAGGAATAGTATTTTTTGTTATAAGGCCATTCCAGATGATTGACTATGAACTAATAAACGTTTAATTTCCTGAGAAAAAATGTGACAGAAATTGTTCCATGTTTAAATAAGTCGCGTCAAACAGGAAGTGACATGCGGAGTTGAAACTGCTTTGACCACGATACATCCATTACTGATGCTCTGTGCGCAAAATTCAGGAGCTGGCCTGTGTGGTTCCTGAGAAAAAATGTGACAGAAATTTGTCCATGTTTAAAATATTTTTAAGTCGCGGTCAAACAGGAATTGACATGCGGCAGAGTGAAACTGCGTTACACGATACAGATCTCATTACTGATGCTCCTGTGTCAAAATCAGGAAGTCTGGCCGTGTGTGATTCCTGAGATAAAATGGACAGAAATTTCCATGGCAAAATATTCCTAAGTCGCTCAAAACAAGGAAGTTGACATGTGGCAATTTGGAAACTGACGTTACAGATAAGTTCTCCATACTGATGCTCTGGTTGCCAAATATCAGGAAGCTGGCTTATGTGGTTTCTGAGAAAAATGTGACAGAAAATTTTTGACGCCGACACGAACGACGACGACGCCAGACGACACAGTTATCCCTATATGTCGCCTCCGCTAACGGCAGGCAGGCGACCACAATAACACACAACCGAGCGAAAAAAAATCATTGATAGACATTATTATATCGACAAGTAATTAAGTTCTAGTGAAAACGTATATTCAAATGTACACAAGACCACAGGTTGTATGAATTCGAATAGGGCCTTAGAGAGACACATAGCAAGTGTCAGTTGGTGAAGCAGAAAGAACAGAGAGGGCAATTAGGATATGCAAGGAACTTTGAAATCAAGTGACGTGCTCTCACGAAAATTGACAAGGCAATGCTGGATATGAAGACGGATACTTCTTTCCAAACTCGACAAGATCGCCGTAAATACCGACGGCCTCATGCTTTAAGTCCTTTCCGGTTGTATAGAGGATTATTTCATTTCCTGCTTATAATCATCCTTCAATCAATAGTCATATAAGGATTTGCAATTCTTTCTTAATTGCTTACATACACATTCGTAGTACAAGAACATTGAAAACCGAGTAGCTATTACTCCTTGATGTTTCATAAGGGTTAATTTCTAAGTGATAGAGCTGTAGAATATATAATATATTTAGGCTATAACTGGTGAGAGTTTTTATAGCGAGCTCTCGTGTCACCAAGTGGTTCGAGATGGTGACGCCAGGCTACTTGTACTACCTCATCACACGTGCTTCTGTGTGGTATTCTGAAGCTGTTGACGCTGCACGATATGGTTGAAAGATTTGTCAATCTATTTCAATGTTTCGGTTAATGACTCGCATCACATATTCGGCTTTGTAAGCAGCTTCTAATAATTACCAATTTATTTAGGGTAGAAACAGGCGGCATCGTATCGTTTGATCTGCATGATCCGGGGCCTGTTCAACTCGACGTATGCGACTCGCTGTTGATGTCTGTATGAAACAAGTCGTATAACCGAGTTTAACAGACTCACTAGCGGAGATTTAGTAACAAAAAGTAAGGGAGGACCAATGGCTGGCTTTAACATTGTTATTAAAGCTCTTCTCTCTCCCCCCGGCCTCACAACGTAGTAGCCTCCTTCGGGTATATTAGACTTTATAAACGTTAGCTTTTAGAGTGAGTTATCTAATTATAAGCCCTTTAACGTACTAATATATCATATGCATATAATTTCTATACTGAGTAAAACAAGTTTAGCAATATGTTTCTTACCTCTTGAAAATATTTCACAATTGTAAAAAATATTATTGAGTCAATCCTCCCCCCACCGACAAATGATCTTAAACACTGCGTATCCAAACTTAATTTTACATTATAAGTGACATCTTAATTCTCCGTTAACCAATTAAAAGGACGTTGTTCGCCAAAATTGAAGTTTGAGAAATTCCGAGATGGATGATAAGGAATGGGTTTATTCATCATCGATTAGGAAAAAAAATTATTCGCAAGAAAATGAATTAGACACTCATTTTTTAGTCATTCCCCAGTTAAGCAATCATCCACTCATCAAAACGAGATTTTTTGACAACAGATAGCAATGAAAGGGAAAGCACACATTTTTGGTGCAAAAATCTCTGTTTTTCACTCCCGTTTCGGCTCGATGTTCTTATGCCAGT